>JAJOZX010006253.1:0-247500 GCA_023014485.1 Bathynomus jamesi | reverse complement strand
TTTACAGCCAAAGTTCGAGGTCTCCCTTTTTTTTTTGCCCACCCGATATATATATTGTATTTAACAGATCAATTTGAGCTTTAATTCTAAAGAATATATTGAAATCTTGTCAGTAATCTTGCATTTCAGTATACTGTGTTGTGTATATGTATACTAATATGGTAAATAATATGGTTAATATGGTTCAGGTTGAATGGGGTTAAGATTGTGTTAAAGTTACGAACTTTTGGTTTAAGTTCAAATGTTAAACTATGCTATATATATGCACTTGATGAGTTACTGATTTTTCTTTGCATTACTGATATATATATATATATATATATATATATATATATATATATATATACGTCTTATCTGCACTCTGTATGTGTGTCCTGTATCTATATATACATCTACAATACACATATATATATGGTGTCCATAAATTATCTTTACAAATTCACTTAAATTTTAATTAGATTTGTAAAGATAATTTCTGGACACCGTTTACGGTATATTGCTGATACAAAATCTGTGGTTTCTCATACTTTGAAATCTTATTTACAAACTAAAGTTAAATACGGAGATTGAAGCAAAATATGCAGCACAGAGGAGGGTTTCGTCCCTGAGTCGCTGGGTCACGTTCTGAGCACGTATCCTAACCCTACACCATTCAGGAAACCAAAAGGTTGAGCTTATCTCGCTTTATCACGTGTTTTTCAGAAAATGCACTAGTTAACCCAATTTTGAATTGAATTGAATAACCTTTATTAATAATAAAATAAATACAGTAGTCTTTTTACAATTTACAATTTTTACAATGACATAAGGCCCTTAAGCTTTAGGCTTTACTGGGCTCTGTACTGATTACTTGTATAAAGAACTAGGATAATCGTAGTTTGATTTAACATTTAACTTCACTCTCCGTATTAAAGTTAAACTGTGGTTATAAACTTAAGTTAATTTAATACTTGTGAAGTACACTTACCGTATTGATGACATAACAACACTGACGAAATTTTTCGTTCGAGTTTAGTTCTGAAGGGATCAAAGCGTGCCTGAAAGAAGCATATTTTCTCATGTTTCTCAGAGAAGCACAACCAGCTGGTTTCCAAGGAGCCAGCTGGGATTGACCATCTTTGCTTTGATTTTGTATCGGTTGCTCTTTGACATTAATTTGCGCAGATGTTGTCTTCGGTTGATGAGCGGAGATTTTGAAATTAGGGGAAGGAATTTTGGATTTAAATTCAATATTTTTGGGTTTGGAGTAGACATTTTGAGATTTGCAATCAACATTTCTGGACTTGCAGTCAACATTCTCGGGTTTAAATTCGATATGTTTAGGTTCGCAATCAACATTTTCGGGTTTAAGTTCGACGCTTTTGGATCTGCAGATGACAGTTTTGGGCTTAAGTTCAACACTTTTGGATTTGGAGATATTTTCGAATTTAAGTTCGACACTTTTGGATCTGCATATAACATTTTCGGATTTAAAGTCAGCATTTTCGGGTTTGAGGTGAACATTTTTTGGAAGTTTGAGATCCAAATTTTTTAACTGAGAATCGACGTTACTTATCGGTTTCGGTAGTATGTCGGTGAGACAGTTTTCCGACAACCATTTTTGGGGTTCGTGATTCGACGTTTCTTTCAAAGATTCGCTTCTTTCGAGTTTCCTTTGAGGAAGTTTGGAACGGGAAGGAATACATTTGCTTCCGTCCGCCATATTGGTTACCTCAAAGTGAATAATATCTCGTGGGATCAAATTTCAGTAATTTTTTGGACGTTTTTACCATTATTTTGGAACGACAAACACGAATGAATAACAATTACGCAAAAATACTCAAATTCGACAATAATTTTATGTAAAAAAAATCACTGATAAAGTTTCGCTAATGGAAAAATTTAAAAAAATTTTTGGTTGGTTGACCTAAATAACAGGATTGAAAATCCCAAATTTCCCCCCTAAAAGAAAATTAAGTTATTTATTTACAAACTTGAACCAATAATTACCAAAAAATGTAACATGTAAAAAAACCAATACATAAAAATAACAGTAATAAAATAGAATATATAACCCCCGCCCCCTCAAATAATAAAAAAAACCTCCTACAAGATGATGCACACACGAACACATACACACCCACTAAAAAAACAAGGAAACTACGAGTCACGTTAAAAGGTCTCGAGACGAGATCGCAGAGACTAAAGAACGACAGAACGAAACGTTGTGGGAAAAGACCATCGGGGAGAGAGTGAGAGAGAGAGAGAGAAGATAGAGTGAGAGAAGGAAGCGAGCGAGCGACCGTTTAGCGGGACCATCGGTCGCTGAATGAGAAAAGATAAAAGAAATCCCCGACTCAAATCGTTGCGATGATGCCGCCGAGCGGAGATGACCCGCGTCCTCCTTCTTTTTCTGCTCTCTCTCTCTCTCTCTCTCTCTCTCTCTCTCTCTCTCTCCCAGGATGGGATTGTCCGATTGTCCGTATATGCTTGCGTCTCTCCGGCACACGACATGATACACACCCTTCTGGCCAATTTCATGTTTTGGAATTCCGACTCACGTGTGTGTGTGTGTGTGTGTGTGTGTATATATATATATATATACTGTGTATATATATATGTAATGGTATCGCGTCTGACCGGCAATCGGAAGATCCCGGGTTCGATTCCTAGGTGGTTACCTCATTTTTTCATTTGTTCCGTTCTCTCTCTCTCGTCTTGCGCGGAATATCTCCTATACAAGCGTCGTTCTTTACGTTATTTATACTGCGTGTTCTTTGCAGTTGAATGTATATATATGAGAGAGAATTTATCGGATCAAAGTAAGAAATGTCGCTCATTTACGACAGCTTCTAAAGAATATATTGAAATCTTGTCAGTAATCTTGCATTTCAGTATACTGTGTTGTGTATATGTATACTAATATGGTTAATTAAGAGAAAATAGAAAAACAATATATATATTGTTTTTCTATTTTCTACTTTAATAATTCGATACATTACAGCTGATTATAAATTAATAAAAAACTATATACTGTACATACTTTCCGTTCCTATAAACACTATAAGTATATACCTCTGTGTGTGTGTGTGGTGTGTGTGTGTGTGTGTGTGTGTGCATGAATATATTAAAAAAAATTAATAAAATTTGTAATAAAATTCCAATACATTTTCTGTTATTAAATAAGTTTCAACAATTGTTAGAAATTACAATAATACTCCATTTTCTCTTCGTTTCAATGCGTAACTTTTTTATTCTTTTTGTCTTACCTAATTTCGCGATTTCTTCCTCTTTTGTTCGGTTATATATTATATATATATAGTTTTTTTAATCCACTGTTCATTATTAGTTAACTTAATTACCTTAATTATAAGCATGGCTAATTTTCATAAACTAAATTCAAGGATCAGATTCAATGGAAGGGGGGGTGCCTCGACTCCCGTTGGTGTTGGGAATAATGATCTGTGAGTTAGTACAATGGGTCGCGTTTGTCTGGTCTGAGCTTTGAGACAGATTCTGGTCCTCTTTATTCACTATCATTAAATTCAATGTTGGTATTTCCCACAATATTTTCAGTTTTCATGAAACTGAAAATAGTGCTAGTTCCTAATCAGTTCTTATTCCTAATCTAGTTCCTAATCATTTCTGGTTCCTAATCTAGTTCTTAATTAGTCCTATATCCTCTTTCTGAAGTATTTGTCAACGTCCGTAGCAAAGTGAAGATACTGAGATCGTGGGTTCGAATCCCGATGATGCTGGTAGTAGTAATAATAATAATACAGGTATTAGAATAGTGGTCAGCATTAGTTGTCCTGAGTGCAGTGCCACTTTCTGGCACTTCTCACTTCTTATTGTTATTTTGAAGTATTTTGAAGGAAAATAAATAACCCCAAACCTTATTATTATTATTATTATTATTATACTGAAAGCTAACTTCGATTTACAGTTCATATATGAACAGACAAGTCTGTTTTTTCTGTCTGTTATCCTGTAAGCATTGTAGGTTATCGCCATGCTCGCATCCCAAATTTGCAACTTTCTTTTTATCACTAAACGCAAGATTGGAACTTGAAATGAACTAAAAAAGTGACTTTCTATTGATGAGTTTTGCATACCAATTGAATATTTTATTATTATATTGGGTTTCTAATACAGTATTGCTTTGTTATATAGAGCAATATCAGAGATGGAATAACGTATAGGTATGGCTATTGAAATAAAATACATTTACTAGTATAATTGTAGGTATAGAAATAAAATATATATTGAGTGTACAGGTATGCAGGTATGAGTAGTATAAGAATATCTTTCCTATTTTTTTATATATTTGTGAAGCGTATAAACCAATAGTTATTTTGTGTTTGTGTGTGTGTGTGTGTGAAGAGAAAATAATGTAACGCAATAAACTCAATTATACACTTTTATATCAGTCTCTGATTATTCGTATATGGAAGTTGTAACTGACCTTTGGCCACACCATTTGGTATACTCTGATTTTCTGTAGTTATTTAGTTTCTAAATGGGTGGGGCTGGCGTAGTATATTTATTTAAATACAGGCTAGGAGGTTTTTATAGACTATATAATATGTTAATATACGGTATTAACCGTCTTAATGCCATTAGAATTCAACACAAATTTAATCTGTCGTTTTAAGAGTGCTAAAATATACAATTTTAACGTGTTAGTATAGACTAGTGTAGTATAGGCCAATGGCCACATATGATATTGCAAAAACCTTTACATTTTTAAACAAGTCAGAAGCTGCTCCTAATCCAAAGATTAAGTACAAACGTTGGAGGCAATCAGCGAACTAGAATTTCAACAAGATGCTCAGCTTATACCAAACAATCACTGTAGCTATCCATAAATTCCTGAAGATGCAAACCCAGTACAGTATAATTGCTAGGCAAAACGTGTAACAAAACAGCTTCGCATCCCCGATATGAGATTCATTCGAAAACAAAGTACTTAAGGTTACTCTCTCTCTCTCTCTCGAAGCTCAGATTCGATGAGAGTTTGTTTACTTGATGCTAAAATCAGTATTTCAACCAAGATCACTGTAAAACAGAGGCTGTTGCAAGCATATCAATCAACGAAAATAAATGTGGAAATAATGATTTAATTGTTAAAGGCTCTAAAGTGCCAAAATACGAAACAGCTAAAGTACTCCAGAAAAAAATAATAATTGGCTAACGGTAACATATACAAGGTATCTATCATAAATTATCTTTACAAATTCAATCGAAATTGAATTGAATTTGTAAAGATAATTTATGGCCATCCTGTATATTTAAGCATAAATTTTATTTTCTATTAAAGGATATACAGGAACTTTTTAAATTTTTAGATACGAGTGTTAATACTGGTTTATAGTATTTAAACTATTTAAAGTACAAAGGGAACAGTTTCATTCAATTTTTATCCTTCTGTTCGAAACAAATAAGGACTAATATAGTAATATAAGAAAAAACAAATATATATATATATGTATAGAAATAAAATCCAATACATAACATATGTAAACAGAATGTTAATAACATACAGAAAAGATTAGAAAAAATTATCCGAGTACTTTCGACTTTATTCCCATTCGTGCGAAAGAAACAACGATTCTCGCTAATCTACAATTAAGGAAACGTTGAAATAAATTCAAAAATTCTTGGGTATAATTTTTTATTATATTTTGTTGTGGGTTATCTTCCATATTAATTAGTAAGTACGCTTCAGGGTTGTAAACTTTTAAATTTTGATCACACACACACACACACACACACACACACACACACACACACACATATATATATATATATATATATATATATATATATACACACACATGATGTCCCATAAGTCTGGTGTCATAGAAAAATTTATTTACACTCAGGCGAAAGCCTTTTCCTCAGGAGTGTAACTCATTTCCATATTAGCCGTTATTATTATTCTACCTGCAACAAAAAAAAAAGGTCCAAAAACAAGATATCAACTTGAACATTTGTTTTAGTTCTAATGTCCTACTTTTGTAAATTTAACTTAAAATACATTTTCCTATGAGACCGAACTTACGGGACACCCTGTATATGTATAAAACTTTCTCGACCTTTTCATAAACGTTTCTGTATGAAAATCACTTTAAGTCAAGTTAATAAAAAACAACTTTCTTCGATGAATCGAAAATCGAAAATCTCATCGAAATAATCGATCATGGTAAAAAAAACAAAAAAAAAACCCCGGGCTTTTTCTGTTGATTTCAAAAGTTTAATTGGATTGACATCGGTTTATAGGTTTTAATTGTGATTTCTATTTCTTATTTGTTTGTTACAATATATATATATATATATATATATATATATGGAATTGGAATTGGAATTGGAATCGTTAATTTTTTGCTCTGTAAATCGGAATAGAATACTAACAATTATTACATTGTTTACTGTTTAGAAAATGTCTTTTTTTATGCTTTAGATTTGCATCCAGTTATTTACGTAGGAGAGAGAGTTATAGAGTTACAGTTACAGAGTTGCAGAGTTACAGAGTTACAGGTTAACAAAGACCCTAAAATCCACTCAAGGCTAGCCCAAGAAGGAAGTAAAAAAGTTCGAAAATAGCAATGATAAAACGAATACACTTATAGACGCGTAAAGCTTCCACACAGGAATAGTAAAAATAGTAAAGTATAGAACAGACAAGGGTTTCTCCCTCCTTCACCAGCCACTGCTCACATAGTGGCGAGAGAAGATTTATAGGAAAGTAGGAAAAGTATAATGAGGGTAATAGTTTCAGAGTTCATTCACACCATGCGTACACTTATCTCGTGTACTCAGTTACGTATTAGATGACAGTGGAGAATAAGGATAGTATGACTACTAAACTACTTTATCTAATCTACACCATTTATTTATTATGTACAAGAAGTCATCATTTCATCGTTGCATCATTTCTTCGTAGCATGCCAAAGCACCGTACCGAAAATTTATTATGTAGTAATTTATATTGTGTCTTTAGCAAAGGAATTACCTAGAATAAAGAGAACTGGTCCAGAGGGTACCTCCAGCTTGCGAGATTTTGATATACACTATTTAAAACTAAAGTTTCACTCTGATTAAGTAGCTTCCCTAAAGATGAATATGACTATGCGGAGGTTTTGACTCCCAAGAGATCTCATCAAGCTTCCCATTATCTGAGAACTTCCACTGCCAGACCTAGCTAGCGCCTCCCACTACATTTATTGCAAAAGGAAACAGTGTTACTTCTATATAAAAATATAAAACTTTCTCTGGCTAGCTAAGTTAGATATTCCACGATTTACCTGGAAAGTACTAACATTCTTACACTGTAAATCCAAGTAGTATCCCTAAAACTGAAAATATCTATTCAGAGGTTTGGTTCCTTTAGAGATCCCATCAAACTTCATTTCTCTACCAATGGGGTATCATCTGAGAACTCTCAGTGCTCTGCAACCAGACCCGACCAGCGCCTCCTACTACATTTATTGACAAAGGTAACATTACTACTTCCACTCTATCTTAACTAGCCCTCCCTCAAGCAGCACCCTTTCAATAATGGAAAAAAAAGAAAGGAAGGAGCAAGGAAAGAGAGAGAGAGAGAGAGAGAGAGAGAGAGAGAGAGAGAGAGAGAGAGAGAGTATGATAGATTAATTGTTAGTGAACAAAAATATGCTGAGGAATGTGCAGTTTATGATGCAAAAGCTGTGAGGTCTGAGTGGACGTTTGTCAGACCACATGATTGTATTATGTAAAGTCAAGTTGGTTGGTATTTCGCATAAAAGGAAGAGAGACAATGAACAGACACAGAGGAAGTTCAATGAAGAATGAATTCGAATGACGTGGCAACAGAGCATAGAAGAGTAGTGCAAGTTCTTGGCAAAATAGATGGTGAGCAAATGGATGTACAGAATTTACTGAGATGGTTGGTGAGATAGATGAACAGCAAACAAATGTGAATGCAGTTGATCTTGGTGGCGTATGTAGAAGTGTCTAACAGAGAGTGGAAGACATCAAGTTAGAGGAAGTTGGACGAGCAGTATGCACGCTGAAGTAAGGAATGTTAGCAGGAATTAATGGCATATGTAGTGAAATAATTAAATGTAGAGGTAGGATATTGACTGAATGGTTATGAAAGATATGTATGCACGGGAAGTGGATAGGTTTGAAATGATTATACAAAAGCTGTATAATTGTATCAACGTATAAAAGTAAAAGTGAAAAAAGTTAAGTCGTATGGTGACAAATATGCCGAGTGGGGCGAAGGAGGAGGGGCAAAGGGGAGAGACAAAAGGAGGGGAGTGAGGGGTGGCACTGACACTGAGGGAAATGAAGATTAGTGGGCCATATGTAGAGACAATGAATAAATGCCAGAATTGTGAAAAAGGAGCATAATTTTGAGTGCATAGGTGTTAAAGTAGAGGAAGAACGCGTAAAAGAGGGAATGATTTAATTAGTAAATTTCTGCATAACGTGAAATTGATATAAATGCGGCATAAGAGTTAATGAGAAACAGAGAAGAATAGAAGCTGTTAATTTGTCAGGTGTTTAAGCGGAGAAATTGGTCTCACCCTGCTGTACCAGTAGAAATGCTCCTCCAACCTTGTCATAAAAGGTAACACTGCATCCTTAGGATTCGGATAGTACCTCATTCTTCGTGTGTGTGTGTGTGTGTGTGTGTGTGTGTAATTTAGTTGAGTGTTCTCAGTCCTAAGTTCAAACGTCAAGTCCGTTTCATGGAGAACGAAAAATAGATATTAGATAATACAGTATATGTACGTATATGTACATATATGTATATATGCATATGACATACATCAGCTAATCGGATTTGAATTTATGCTTGCCTGAGGCAACTTAGCATAATGATAATGCGCCATACTTAAATATGTTTAAGCATGGCGCATATCATTCCTAATTTTTTTTTTTACAGACAAGTTGCACACCAATTATACATTTCAGCGTATCTTCTATGCAACAATCGTGTAGCATCAGCATAGCTTTTTCAGCTTTAACAAAAGTAAGATCTTTTTCTCCTCTTTCGTTTGGTAACGTTTTATGGTTAAAAATGTGAGGCTTTTATCGACTATTTCGCTTTACATAACAATTCCTTAACTATTTGTTTGTTTTTGTAACTGTTAATTACGTAACTCGAGCGTAACGTTTATAACACGACAAAAACTCTATGGATTCTTTCAGATAAATATAACTCATAACTTGGATAATATAATGCATAATGCATATAAAACTCAAATTCTAATTAGAATAACTGTAACTACGTATTCAAGCAATTCAGTACAATTAAATGCAATTATAATCGTGTGTTACTGTTTAGGTTCTTGACATAAGCCAAATTAATGAATTTAGAGATGGTACATAAAAAGTATTTTGGAATATTCATTACATGGTTACATACCATGTCATGGTATGGTATGATTTTTTTAGCCAAAAAATCTGTATTAGGAATGAAAATAGCTTGTCTCGTTCATTGTTCAAGTCAGTTCAGTATTTACACGAGGAGATGCGTGGATGATCACCCTTTTAAGAGTTAAAACTTAAAACATGATTGATTATGCCCTGCATTATTAATAGTTATCTTATATTACAAACTTTTATCACAGTTTAAAATAATCGAACAGATTAAATATAAAGTGATAAATACATACTTAAGATTCGTTACTAACAAATTTCAGTTTGAATATGTACGACGCTCCATTGCCTTAAGTTTAGAAATATCTAAAATACTATTATTGTTAAATTTACAAATGTAAGTTTGTTTCTGTAATTTTAAAATTTTCCTTCGTAAAGACAAAGTTCTGAATTACGACTTTTCTCTTTATTTACCTTCAAGGATACGTGGATCTCAGCGTAACATTACATATATGTAACATATAAACTCTTCAAAACTTTTCAGAAGTAAATTGCAGTCAAAGCATAATATTATAGCCTTGAAGGTATTTAAAATAGTGGGACTAAAATTTGTTTAAATGCATTGGCTTTGAGTTTCAATATATATATATACACACTCGTACATACATACATACATACATACATATATAATATATATATATATATTAATGTAAAGAACGACGCTTGTATAGAAGAACGTTCCGCACAAGATGAGGAGGGAGAACGAACAAATGAAAAATGAGGTAACCACCCGGGAATCGAACCCAGGATCTTCCGATTGCCGGTCAGACATGCTAACCACTACACCATGGGCCTCGATTAATCAGAAGTCGTAATTCTCGTATGTAGGAGAATTACGACTTCTGATTAATCGAGGCCCATGGTGTAGTGGTTAGCATATCTGACCGGCAATCGGAAGATCCTGGGTTCGATTTCCGGGTGGTTACCTCATTTTTCATTTGTTCGTTCTCCCTCCTCATCTTGTGCGGAACGTTCTTCTATACAAGCGTCGTTCTTTACATTAATTATACTGTGTGTTGTTTGCAGTTAAAATGTGTGTATATATATATATATATATATATATATATGAAATTTATTTTAAGTACACATATCTGTTACGATAAAGTTACACATACAAAGGTTACCTGAACGTTACTAACAAAATAATTACGGAAACGTTAGGGGGAAAAGTAAAGTTACACGTAAGTTACATCAGAGTTACTGACAAAAAACTACAGAACTGTTGACAGTAATTAGAATGTAGAGCGTTGTAATCGACAGCATTCAACAATTTTTATAATTTATTTTAATGCGTGTATGGTTACAATCATTGCCTTCAGCTTAAAAAATGGAGTAAAGACTTTTAGGCAGCATCAAGTCAACAGATCATCATTGTCTCCAGCAGTGATGGAGAATTTAATTTGATCCAGAAAAAGGGAACTTAAAAGCAAAATACCCAAAGTAGGGCTTTTATTTCCTTTGTAAATACATATATAATAATGACCTAAACCTAACCTAATCCTAAACTAACCTAACCCTAACCTAATCCTAAACTAACCTAACCTTAACCTGACCTAGCGTACCCTAACGTACTCTTAAAAAATTAATTGTCGTGAATCAGATATTTATCCTTGCCTTTTTTATTTTCAGAACTTTACAGGACCACTCAATTTGAAATATAGAATATACTATGTGTCGAATACAGAATATATAATCTACTGTACTATGTGTCGAATATAGAATATAGAACATACTATGTGTCGAATATAGAATATAGTATGTGTCGAATCTAGAATCTACTGTGTCGAATCTAGAATATAGTATGTGTCGAATCTAGAATATATTGTGTCGAATATAGAATATACTGTGTGTCGAATATAGAATATACTATGTGTCGAATATAGAATATACTGTGTCGAATATAGAATACTTTGCATATAGAATATACTATGTGTCGAATATAGAATATACTGTGTCGAATATAGAATACTATGTGTTGCATATAGAATATACTATGTGTCGAATATAGCATATAGAATATACGACGATAAATTAACTTTATTCTCCATTCTGATAAATTTTAAAGTTTACCTGCGAAGCGAACGCGTTACGTACCAAAAAAATTTAGCAACCAAATACAAAACTCTTAAAATTAAACCGTTTTCTTCTTCAACACAAAAGAATAGACGAAATACCTCATAAACAATTTCTAAGTGATACCTCTTAAAAACAAGTGTATTAGAATCGTCTTGGTTCCAAATTTTCATTACTAATTTAAAATAAGGGGGGAGTAAACATCTTTATCCTCAGCAATCACAGTATATACAGGGTGCTTCAAATTTTTTTACCCATTATATGGTACTAATATGTCATTGCTTACTACTTATAGTTTTTTTGTTTGTTTATTTGCTTGTTTTTTAATAGTAATGTTAATAATAATAATAATAATAATAATAATAAATACACAGTATTGAAATATATTTTTGAAGCACCCTCCCAACTAAATGGTGACATTTTTTGAATCACCCTGTATTTAAACCCAAGTAATGCTCAAGTTTCATTGTTTAATTTTTAGATATAAATGTTACAAAATTAGGTTTATTTACATAATAGAACCGGAATCCGAATCGATTACAACTATAATAGTGGAATCGGAATTGGATTTGAGGATTATTTCTGTCTGGAATCGAAACTGGAATGGATTCTACAGCTCATTTTTAAGGGTAGAACCACAATTATTGCAATCGATTCCAGAAGGACCAAAACTGCCCCCCCCCCCCCCATCTCTCTATCTCTCTCTCTCTCTCTCTCTCTCTGTATATATATATATATATATATATATATATATAGGTATACACTACCAGTCAAAAGTTTAAGTACACCCTGAAATATTCATAAATTTCAAATTGTGTTTAAAGTTTTTTATTTATTAACTAAGTTATCATGACAAATTCATAAGTACAAACATGGGAACTTAAATAACAACAAATCAGGACAATTTACCAAAAGCAAAGTCTAAATTTTAGATTCATCAAAATAGCCTCCTCTAGCAGCAATTACAGCAGAACAAATTCGAGGCATGCGCTCAACAAGAGAAAGAACATAGTCTGGTGAAAGCTGCTGCCAGCACTCTTGTAAGAGTTCCTAGAGCTTCTGAGCACTGGATGGCTGCTTGGCTTTCACTCGACGATCCAGTTCATCCCACACTAGCTCGATGGGGTTCAGATCCGGGGACTGTGCTGGCCATTCCATAACTGTGAGCTGACGTTGCCGTTCTTTCTGCTTCAGGTAATTTTGACACAGCTTGGAAGTGTGTTTAGGATCGTTGTCTTTCTGCATTATGAACAGTTGGCCAACTAGTCGCAGTCCAGATGGGATGGCATGGTGCTGTAGAATGCTGGTTCAGTATTCCAGTGACTTTGTGGAGATCTCCAACTTGCTCCCCTGCAAAACATCCCCAGACCATCACACTTTCTCCACCGTGCTTCAATGTTGACACACACTGCTGTGTCATTCTTTCACCCGCTCTGCGCCGCACAAATACTCTGCGTTTGGATCCAAAAACTTCGAACTTTGATTCATCAGTCCAAAGGACAAATTTCCACTGCTCAACAGTCCATTTTTGGTGTTTTTTAGCCCAGGCTAGCCTTTTCTTTTTGTTCTGGAGTCTCAGCATTGGTTTCTTTGATGCAGTTCGTCCTTTTAATCCTGCCATTCTTTGTCTTCTCTGAACAGTTGATGTTGAAACTGTTGTACTTCTGGAGTTGTTCAGCTGGGCTTTGATTTCAGATGCTGTGAGGCGTCTGTTGCGCAGACTGGTGACTCGGATATACTTGTCCTCTGAGTCTGTTGTGGTTCTTGGTCGCCCTGACCTTTTCCTGTCCTTATTTTGACCAGTTTCTTCGTACCGTTTAGTGGCACAAGCAACCGCATTCACAGAAACTTTTAATTTTTTTGCAATTTACTCAGTGATTGGCCCTCATTTCTCAAAGTTACAATCGACTGTCTTTTTTCTGTTGTTAACTGAGCTTTGGCACCCATTTTTGCTTTTTGAAACAGAAATATACCTTAAATTACACAGTTAGCTCCTCTGCAAGGATTTTATATGTAAAGACCCGCAGCGCATGTTAATAACTGAACACATGTATTAACATACTCCTGAAGAAACACACTACCCCAGTAAAGACTTTTAAATTGTTTTTGGACCTTTGTGCAGAGCTAATGGCATTAATTTTAGGTTGCATGCTAGACGTAAATTAACACATTTTGAAGGCTATTTTGAAGAAGCTTCTGTGTTACAACACACTGCATCAGGCAGATGCACTGAAGTATACAATATGAAAGCCAGGTAAGCAAATTCATCTCTAGTACCTGTTAAATTTACATTTGAAGTTTATGTCATGAGCTAAGCAGCAAAACATTGGAAATTAGTAGATGTACTTAAACTTTTGACTGGTAGTATATATATACAGTATATATATATATATATATATATATATATATATATATATATATATATATATATATATGTGTGTGTGTGTGTGTGTGTGTGTGTGTGTATATATATATATATATATATATATATATATTATAATATCTTCTTATATGGTATATTGTCCAAAATTTTCAAAAATTCCTTAAAAGGAATTTGATCTTACCATGATCCTCTTATAATCATCATCATTATTATATATATATATGCAGTTTGCCCTTTACATATATTATTACCATACTTTCACTTGCTCCCTGATCTTTGACCCTTACTTATATATATATATATATATATATATATATATACTGTCGGTCACAATTTTCGTTAGTCATTTATTTTAGGTTTTGAAATTTGGATTCTCTTTAAAAAGTTTTGTGTAAGAATTATCGCATTTCGCCAGCTAATGATACAATAATTATTGTGTTTTTAGAGGCAGTTAATTATCGCTCGATAATTTGGAAGAAGAAATCTATTTTCGTTAGTTATGTAATAAAACTTAAAAATATATTTTTAGATTGTACACACACACACACATATATATATATATATATATATTATATATGTGTTATAGGGAATCTGTGTAACTAAGGGTTTTATGTTCAGGGATTTCATGTAAAGTTAAATTGTGATATTTTCGTTAAACCGACGGGAAAGTTATTAAATGCCCGATTAACTGAATGCCCAGTTAGGTTAATTGAATGCCCGGTTAGGTCAACTGTGCACCCTTGACGATTGGTTAGGTTAAGTGGTGATATTTTTGTTAAAACTATCGAAAATATCACGACTTAACCTTACATGAAATCCCTGAACATTTTAGGGATTTCATGAAACCCCTAGTTACAGAGATTCCCTGTAACATTATATATATATATATATATATATATATATATATAGAGAGAGAGAGAGAGAGAGAGAGAGAGAGAGAGAGAGAGTTTAGATTAAAACATTTTATGTACAGTGTCGGAAAAAAGTTTGTCTAGGAATATACAGTTTCTAAAAAGCATAAAAAATTACTTATTGGTAATACTTTGTTTTTATTTGGGTATTATAGTTAGTCATTTATTTACTGTATTTGTGACTAATAAAATTTCATAAAACAAAAAAAAACAAAAAAATCCAGTCATTAGTAATTTTTTATACATTTTAGAGACATTTCTAGGCGAACTTTTTCCCAAAACTGGGCATCATACCTTCAAACTCAAGCTTATATACCCACAGCAGCGTCTCTACATAATGCTATATGTTAAATTTAGGTGGGTTGAAGAAAAAAAACCTGATGTTGGAAATTCATTAAATTGATTCAGAAATTTCACGTCTGATCAAGGAACTTCGAACATTTTAAGCTAGACATGGAGCCAGGTTGGAATGTGCCATAATAGACCATATAGCTGACACATGGAGAAAGCTTCCGTGCATTCTTGAAATGAAAGTGTTTCGTGGTTATTTTTACCGTATATATATATATATATATATATATATATCAAAGCTATTGACTGTATATGAAAATTATTTCACGAAAGTAACACGTGAAAAATATTTATGATGAACAAAACCACAAAGGAAAGAAACACAGAGTGGTGCTCAAGCGCTTGAGCACCACTCTGTTTCCTTTCCTTCGTGGTTTTATTCATCATAAATACACTGTGTGTGTGTGTTTAATATAACGCTATCTTTCCTGCTGAAACTTTCAAATGTAAAACAATTTAGAAATCAAATATAACTGTTTCGGGACATAATACCCAGTACATACCCTCATCAAGCCTATATATAAGGCGGTTCTATACCAAGCCAACAAATATTAAACAAATTACTGAAAGAATTCCAGTAATAAAAAATTTATGTGTAAATGTAACCAAAATAACGTACCAAAGTAATATATATATATATATCTGACCGGCAATCGGAAGATCCCGGGTTCGATTCCCGGGTGGTTACCTCATTTTTTCATTTGTTCGTTCTCCCTCCTCATCTTGCGCGGAATGTTCTCCTATACAAGCGTCGTTCTTTACGTTAATTATACTGCGTGTTCTTTGCAGTTGAAATGTGTGTGTGTGTGTGTGTATATATATATATATATATATATATATATATTAGGGACTAAAAACACGAATGAAAATGTTTAATTTTTAAAAAAATTTATGATACAATGGTAACAAAAGATAAGAAAGAACATAGTATCCTTTTACAAATGGTGAAAATATCCACCATCTTGGATACCCATATCCATACGCTTGCGCGTGTTCAAGTCAAATCTGGGTATGAGGAAGCCAAAGTCCATTGGTTATTACCCTCTCGCCGAAGAAGTTCTGAATGTATTCCAATATTTCTTTGACTGTATGAGCTGGTGTCCCTTCTTGTTGGAACCACGCATCACGTTCTTCATCTTGTAACACGGCAATGAATTGTTCAATAATGTCTCTGTATCGTTCAGTAGTTACAGCTCTCGTAAAGAAGAGTGCTCACTCCATCTTTCGCTGCGAGACTACACCCCACACTTCTGTCTTCTGACTTCGAATGCTGGTGAAGACAATGTAGATTCTCTGTAGCTCAACTTCTCATGTAAGGGTTGTGTAAGAACTTTGTGAAGAGCGTTGTGTAAGATCTTCGAACGAGAACGAACAAAGTGCTTAAAACGGTGGTAGTACTGCAGCCACTTTTCTTAGTCTGTTCCTGCAACTTATAGACGACGTGGACACGCTAGGGATAATACTGAAGTTTCCTGCAGTTTCTATGATTGGTACTTTTTTCAGTCAAATCTTTGGTGACATCCACTGTAAAGTTTTTCTTGGTGAGTGAGAAAGACATTCCCGTAAATCATCCAATACATTCCGAGCAAATACACTTGGGGGTACACTCCTTTTCTCATCATCTACAGAGCCAATCTCCCGAAATCGTTCGACTAGTCGACAAATTGTACTTTGATTTGGTGTTTTCACATTTGTAAATTTACGTTCAAACTCTGCTTGACACTAAAGGACTTTGTGACAAAATACTCTTCAACAATACTCATGTATTGTTGTTTTGTGAACACCATTGTTAACACTTAAACTCAACAACTTGCCGTACCTATGCCTAGTCTAATTTTAGACTTATTCTTATAGTTAGCAACAGTCTAAGTATGGGGATAACAGAAGACCTATCCTATTCTAAATTAGGATACATTAAGAGTAGAGATGGCCAACATTTTTATGCTCGCGGGTCAGTTTCTTACCTAAACTGTAGTCTGGGAACCGAAACTATATGACCGGGTAAAGTATACTTAGAATTTGTAACTCGAAATATTAAAAAAAAACACAAACTATTTTAAAAGTCAGAAATACTAAATAACACTGGCCCGCGGGCCGCCAATTGGCCATCTATGATTTAGAAGTTCGGGTTTACACTGAATTACTTGATCAAGAGTTTCTTGTTTTGGGATGCGTGACATTTGGAACAACCTATATACAGTATATATGGACTACAGATACAACAAACTACCCAATAATAATAGTATAGTATAATAAAATTTAATTTCTATATTAAATATAACTTACTTTAAAAGTATTTTTTAAGCCCCAAATATTTGGAAGGTTTTGGGAATCCTCAAATATTGTTTTGAAGAAGAGAATTTGTGAAAATCGAAATATTTTAATGCCCGTATTGGCTTCTATATTATTTGGGATAGAATTTCTACATTTTTATTTTTAGCTAAGTTATACCTATAAAGTTGTTTTGATTTCCGTTTTCTGTTTTATTTATTTCATTCTTATTTATTCTATTTCTAGAATTAACTAATTACAAACATTCCTTTAAAGAATATTTTGAAATTCAGACGAAAAAGAATTCTTTTAAATAAATAACTAAATAAAATAAAATAAAAATTAAAATGGAAAGTCTTTTGGTTACAATTCGTATTTTTTTTTTTTTTAATATTTATTTTATTTTACTCGAGTCTTACCTCGGAACTCGGGGATATTTTCGACGTTTTCTCTGCTAAATGTTTCTGCAAAGCCTTTTCAAGGTTCGCCACAACTCTTTCTTTTGATTTTAATTCTGATAACTGCAATATAATAGAAAAATACCATGCCCAGACTTCATTCATTCATTATTATACATATATCTATGAGGAAAAAAATTCGCCTAGGAAATAAAATCTATTATTATACATATATCTACGAGGAAAAAATTCGACTCGGAAATAAAATCTATTATTATACATATATCTACGAGGAAAAAAATTCGCCTAGAAATAAAATCTATTATTATACATATATCTACGAGGAAAAAAATTCGCCTAGGAAATAAAATCTATTAAAAATATACTGAAATTTTTAAAATGCAGCAGTAATTCTTAATTAGTTGGTAAAATAATTTGACCAACAAAAAAAAATGGGGTGCCAATCATTGACCAACAAAAAAATGAGGTGCCGATCATACCGTCATTCCAAAATGGTCAATTTTGTCATTATTGAGATTAATTTTTTTCAACTAATTATGAATTATTGCCGATTTAAAAAAAAACATCATAGAATTTTATCCATACACAGTATATATATATATATATATATATATATATATATATTAATAATAATAATTAATTTAAAATAATAAGAGAAAAATGATTAGAATTTATTGAAATTTAAGCTCCAAATTAAATTTAAAAAAAAGGAATTGTTTTTAGATAAGTCCATTTTCAGCTTTATAGATTTGTAATTTTTTTTCTCTTTGGACAAGTTGCAATGTTGAGCGATGTCTCGTAATTTAAGAACTGCAAAATATAAGAATTAAGATGCCTTGTACGGATCGATTTAAGATGAAGTTCACGCTTAGGTCAGGGTTGATTCTAAACCCGTCGTTCCACACACACACACACACACACACACACCATTCACTATTTCACTGTTCTGTTTGATTCAATATAATCCCCTACCCCGCACGTACCCTACGTCATTATTATTGTGAAATAGGAGTATAATTATTACTATTATGAGTATATTTTCGAGTGGTCTGTTTATAATGACCGCTTCTATACGTAGGAAAAATACTTAAATTGCTTTATTGCGTATTGTAAATTATGTGAGATAATTAAGTTAGACTTTATACAATACCATCTTAAATGAATGAACGCCAAATAATTTAATTTAATTTTATGAACGTGTATATATATATATATATATATGTGTGTGTGTGTGTGTGTGTGTGTATGTATACGTTGATTTCTTGGGGGTGGGACCGGGTTGTTTAACTTACTGCGTAACATCTAAGGTCATATGACAGAGGGGATCTACGCTTTACGTGGCATCTGAACCATCCTCCTACTACCTAGACCCAGTGTCTTCTAACTTTGCTGATCTACGGGAAGCGGTGTCGTCATATGACCGCGACTTATACTATATATATATATATATATATATATATATATATATATATAATAATAAAATGCCCGCTAAGCCTTGCGCAGCAAAAGTCCCCGCGCCCCAACACAATCTAGAGAGGGGGACTGGGAGGGGCGGGTGTGTTACTAAAGCCTTCTCTGGTTCTCTCTTAACACTATACTAAATTTGGTGCAGGTTACTCTCTCCATTTTGGTGTGTATAAACGAACAGACATCATCATCATCACCTATAACCCTGGTTTTGCTTCCGCCCGAATTGTTCATTCTAACAAAGGTCAAGCTTGTCACTCCACCTTAGACCTACAGTTTAATGTGAAATCCGAACCACACCCCCACCAGCAGCTCATCGTCTTTAACCACTAGGCTACCCAAGGTACCCATTTATCTACCAACCATTTTTTTTATTGTGCTGAAGGATGAACAGCTGGGTTTTGCTGCGCGCCGCCTGCCGTCACGTCACCGGGTCTCGTAGTCAGCGACGCTAACCACTACACCACCGAGGAGCCTATATATATATATATATATATAATATATATATATATACAGGGTGGCGCAAAAGTCAGGAGTCAAAGAAGCCAAAGAGAATGGATCTTTTCTGTTCTTTGGTTGCCACTATTTTGAAATAAAAATTTGCTATTTAGTTGAAAAAAAACTTAAAATTTATAATTTATAATTTTTTTGTTAAAAAGTTTAATTCATGCAGTGATGACCCTTTGACTCATGACTTTTGCGCTACCCTGTATATATATATATATACAGTATATGTGTGTGTGTGTGTGTGTATTCCTTGGTAAACAGTTATATGCGATATTTGAAGTATAATTAGTTCAAGACAATTATATACCTGTCTTATATACGATATACTTATATTGAGTCCAGTATACGCAAGGGTTGTTTTAAAGAAGAATAATTCAATCAATTTTTTATAGGATTAAATAAGTTATAGCCAATTTAATTCTAATATGAAATGTTAACAAAAAAAGCGTTATCATACTGGCATCATACCTTCTAAAATAGAGGGTATGAATCTTATTTTCAGAGGTGCAATTTGAATTTAATACGTATATACTATATACCCATTCTTTTAGCCGTTATAATCTCTCTCTCTCTCTCTCTCTCTCTCTCTCTCTCTCTCTCTCTCTCTCTCTCTCTCTCTCTCTCTCTCTTCATATACAGTATATAAAGCCTTTGCTCGACAGAGGTGGAGAATTTTCGTCCTACCACATTGTTACATTGTCTGACATCTGCTTGGTTAACTTTATTATATGGACAAGTACCTCTTGTCCATATATATGATGGACAAATTTTGCATCATTAAGACAATAAAAGGCGGTATTTCTTTTCGATGAGACTATCCTACATTTCCCAGAATGCCGGTTGTTCCCATATGGGAACACGTTGTAAATACATGAAAATAGAGAATATAACCTAACCGAAGCTAGAATTGTCCAAATAAGTTTAAATTATTTACTTATATTAATAACTTAAAATTCAAAGCCAGGAAGGTACCTTAGGCACTAAAGGAATATTATATATATAATTATTATTTTTTTCAATTATTCTTTTCTTTGTAAAGAAATTTACATTTAAGACTTACCAAAATGGCGGCTTCTCTTTTACTCTCTCGCATGATTTTGGAAATTTCCATCTCATATTGTTCCTTCATAGTTCTTTGTTGGTTTGTGAGGTCTCGCTCTCGAGAATTTTGCTCCTAGACAGGAATAAAACAAGAATAATATTCCTAATACGGGAATAATAGTATATGAAAAGGCTACATTCGTATTATCTTATTCTAGGTGCGTTCGGTCAGTCGTGCAAATATTTAAGTTAGCTTTTAATGAAGGAAATCAGGAAAATATTTCTGAGATTTGAATTAACGTCAAATATACTCAATTTCTCCTTTTGGATTTTGTATAAACAAACATTAAAATATCTCTTCTCATACAAAAGGATTGTTTTTTTAAATTCGTTTGTACAGTTAAAAATTTTAGTTATTTAAGTCATTATCGTATATTTTTTTGTTAGTATTAACTTTTGTAGCTATATATACAGTAGGTTTACAATAACCTATTTTATATGTATGTGTGTGTGTGTGTGTATATTGGTAGTTTTTCTTACAAATTTGTATGCTCCTCCCACAATTTTTATTTCTATATTTATTATATATATATATATATATATATATATATATATATATATATATATATATATATATATATATATATACAGTGTGTCCGTAAAGTCATGGTGGGATTTTAAATAGCTATATTATTGCAACGAAACATGATAATGAGATGAAAAAAAGGCAAATTGAAGAACAACTCTAAAAGAATAACTTTATTTAACGTAGTTCGATATGGGCTCCTCTGGTAGCCTGCAGACATCTAGGCGGTGATTCAATTCCAGCCACACACGCCCAAGAACATCAGGAGTGACGGATGCGATAGCTTCCGTGATTCGCTCGTGCAAGTGATGAATATCCCTAATGGGTACACTGTACACGCTTTGCTTGACGTAACCCCACAAATAAAAGTCCAAAGGTGTCAGGTCCGGAGAGCGTGGAGGCCATGGCTTCCATCCTCCTCTTCCTATCCATCTCTGTGGAAATTTTTCATTAAGGAATTCTCGAACAACGTTGGCATAGTGCGGAGGAGCACCATCTTGCTGAAAGATGACATTATTGTCAATAAATTGGGGTACTGCAAAATGTTCCAACATAGCGAGGTAGTTGTGTGACGTCACAGTGGGTTCCGCGAAGAAAAATGGGCCAATCACTGGATCTCGTGCTAGAGCACACCACACATTAACTTTCGGGCTATTACGCTCATGTTCAACATAGGCATGTGGACAGCCTAGACTAACTACGAGATAAAGGTTAAGCTTAGCCTAGACCAGGGGTGGGGAACCTGCGGCCTTTTGGGGTACTAGTTGCGGCCTTCTGCCTACTTGACATTCAGAATTCATACCGTACGATAATGGACAGCAACTGATACCCTTTTAGGGCTTTAGGCTATTTCATTAGAATGATTAGATCATGGTTTCAGCTTCACTGCTTCTTACACATACAAGCCTTCTTTATGGCTTGAACAATAGGAAATATGTCTTGTTTCGGCACAACCTACTGTTGTGAATCAACGTTTTTGTATGTGACTCAAATCAAAACGCGCTTGAGATCTCAGATGACGAATATGCACCTGTAGGACCAACTAAAACTACGGTTAACGATGTTGGAACCAAATGTACGACTCCTGTCCCGCAATAAGCAGTCACAAAAAAGTCATTAAATGGTTTATCACTTTTTCACTTAATATTAACATCATTTCACTTAATATAATTTTTCACTTAATATTAGTTCTATTGTCAATTATTCCCCCCCCCCCCCCCCCCAAAATCAATGCACTTGCTGAATTTTTTATTTATTATAAAAACCCTCACGTATTATCAAGTTTGATTTAAAATTAGTAAATATGTAGATTGTAGACTAAAATATGACATTTTGTTGTACTGTATATGTTAAATACTCAGCATGCGGCCTAATAGGGTCTTAGTTAAATGAAATGCGGCCTTCCAATGAAAAAAGGTTCCCCACCCCTGACCTAGACTAACTACAAGATACAACTTTGAGAGTTGTTCTTAAATTTGGCATTGTTTCATCTCATTATCATGTTTCGTTGCAATAATATAGCTATTTAAAATCCCACCATGACTTTACGGACACACTGTATATATATATATATATATATAATATATATATATATATATATATATATATATATATATAGTTTTGAACTCTTTATATATATATATATATATATATATATATATATATATATAATATATATATATAATATAGTGTGTGTGTGTGTGGTTTTGATGTAATATTTTCTCATGTTAAATAAGTGTTATTAACTTCTGTGTGTTAATATTATAGACTATAAAATACGATTTCTTAATTTTAGTTTAAAAAAATTATATATATATATATATATAATATATATATATGACGAATAAAACCACGAAGGAAAGGAAACACAGAGTGGTGCTCAAGCGCTTTCGTCTAATGACATCCTCAGGAACACTGAAGTAAATAAAGAGTTCAAGACTATATATAGGTTACAAATATATATATATATATATATATATATATATATATATATATACAGGGCGTCCCAAAAAAATGTATACACACTTTAAATAATTATAAAGGCAGTGTTTATTAAAATACATTTCATTTTCAAAATGTAATAGAATCTACAGACATTATTTAATTGTTTTGTCAACGCCTGTTTTCAAACTGACGTCCGTTCTGGTCCAGGCACTGCTGATAACGCGAAGCAATGGAATCGCAAACATCACGAAACATTTCGTTTGGTATTTGTGTGCATTCTCGTTCAATGGCTGCAATCAATTCAGCGACTGTTGCAGGTTTTATAGCGTAGACTTTGTCTTTTAAGTATCCCCATAAAAAAAAGTCTAGTGGTGTGAGGTCTGGTGAATGCGGAGGGTATTCTACGAAACCCCTTCGTCCAATCCACATCCACATCGTGCCAAGTACCACTCGCAATACTCCACTCTTCGGTCCGGATCATCTTCATTAATAGCATGGACTAATCTTGGAATGTAACTTTTCCATTGACAGCGCTTCAAAATGCGTTGGACAGACGATTCTGAAATTCCTACCTCACGACTCGCTTGCCGCACAGATTTTCTTGGACTTTGGTGATACGTTTCCAGTACTCTTTCTTGCTTTGTGGGGCTTGTCGATGTCCGTGGTCTTCCGGAACGCTTCTTGTGGACATTCTGAACAGTTCCATCGGCTTCAAACTTATCTCTAATTCGAGTGATGGTAAGTCGCGTTGGTGGATCTGTTTGAAACTCCCTCCTAAACTGTCTTTGCACTTCAACTGCGTTTTCACACTTCCAGTAGCATTTTAGAATGAATTTCCTTTGTTCAAAGCTTAGTCTGACTGCCATTATTAATTCTAATGGGTTTAACTTGGAAAGAAAGAAACATCAATTGAGCTATCAGCTGTTAAAGTGTGTATACATTTTTTTGGGACGCCCTGTATATATATATATACTGTATATATATATAGAAATAAAAATTGTGGGAGGAGCATACAAATTTGTAAGGAAAACTACCAATTTTAGCACTTTGCCCGAATTCAACACAAACAATCCACTTGATCTTGTGTTGAATTCGGGCAAAGTGCTAAAATTGGTAGTTTTTCTTACAAATTTGTATGCTCCTCCCACAATTTTTATTTATATATATATATATATATATATATATATATATTTTTTTTTTGTAACCTATATATAGTTTTGAACTCTTTATTTACTTCAGTGTTCCTGAGGATGTCATTAGACGAAAGCGCTTGAGCACCATTCTGTGTTTCCTTTCCTTCGTGGTTTTATTCATCATAAATATTTTTCACGTGTTACTTTGATGAAATAATTTTCATATATATATATATATATACACACACATTGTATTGATAAGAAAGAGATAAATATAGAGGGCTTCAACTTACTAAGAGCGGACAGAACGACGAGACGTAAAGGTGGTTGTGCTATATATGTACCGGAAGGCCATATGACAGAGACGATAATAAGTAAATCAAACAGCTATATGGAACTCCTAGCAGTGAAAACAGAAAAACTAAACGTGATAGTAATAGTCATCTATAGACCTCCAAGCACCCCAACCGAAAAATTCTCGGAGGCCATTGATGACATCAGAAAGCTAATAAAGGCCATAAACCCTACATCCCACAATATAATGATCTGCGGAGACTTTAACTTCCCATTTATAAAATACAAAAAGGTGGATAGGAATATATATATATTCACCAGGACAAGGGGGGCACAAGAGAAGACCAGGAGCAAGCAAAAATGTTGATGCTCTCACAAATGAGTTTATGCTGACACAGGAGATAACAGAAAATACCAGAAAAAAATAACTGCCTGGATCTGGTATTCACGAATAACACGAACTTGATTGCTGATATAAAAATAACCCCAACCATTATCTCAGCCCACAACTTAATCGAGATATCAACAAATATGACGACAGCATTAAAAGACAATACACACATTGAGGAAAGAAGTAAATTCGGGGCCTTTAACTTAAACTCCAAGACTATAAATTGGGAAGCAATCAGATCGCACATGGCCCAAATAGAATGGAGAACAATTTTCGAGAATAAAACAAGTGAAGAAATGCTAACAACCTTGGAAGAAAAAACGCTGAGAATTTTAGAAAAATATGCTCCGAAATCACAGCCAAAAGGAAAGAGGAGCTGGCTAGAGAGGCAAAGGAGAAGACTTTTCCGCAAAAGAAAGAGAGTGGAGGCGAAGTTAGGCAACTGCGAAGATAATGACAGGAAAGCAATAAAAGAAAAACTGGAGGGTATCGATAGGAAAATACAAGCCCTGATTAAGGACCATACAGAGAGGGAAGAGGAAAAGGCGGTAGATGCAATAAAGGAAAATCCAAAATACTTCTATAGCTATGCAAAAAGGAAAACAAAAACACGCGCCGCTATTGGGCCCTTAAGGACGAGAAATAATGAACTAACCGACGATCCAAAAGAAATATCTGATACATTGAGAGCTCAGTATGAATCAGTTTTCAGTACCCCAAAAAGTGACAAAGCGATACCTGACATAAATGCATTCTTTGAAGAGGAATTGCAAGGAGAGTATATAACAGACTTTGATTTTACCAAAGAAGATGCAGCGAGAGCTATAGGACAAATGAAACCACATTCAGCTGCAGGTCCGGACAATTGGAACGCATTATTGATTAAAAACTGTAAAAATGAAATAGCTACACCTTTATACTGGATATGGAGAAGATCCCTAGACACTGGGGAAATACCGAGCATCTTGAAAAGAGCAAACATTGTCCCGATATATAAAGGAGGGGACAGATCTCAAGCAAAGAACTATAGACCAGTGTCATTGACGTCCTACCTCACCAAATTATTTGAAAGAATAGTTAGAGAGAAAATTTATGATTTCCTGGAGACACGGGAAAGATTCAACGAAAATCAGCATGGATTCCGATCAGGTAGATCATGCCTATCACAACTAATAGAACACTACGACAATATCCTAGATGCATTGGAAGGCACTGACAACTACGGTGTTATATACACAGATTTTGCTAAAGCTTTCGACAAATGTGACCATGGTATAATAGCACATAAAATTAAATATATGGGAATAACAGGCAAAGTGGGAAAATGGATCTACAACTTCCTCAGAGAACGTCTGCAAGTCGTCAAAATTCAAGGTATATCATCATCAGAATCGGAAGTACGCAGCTCAGTACCACAAGGGACAGTACAGGCCCCACTCTTATTCATTATCATGCTAACAGACATAGACAGCGGAGTAAACAGCAACAGTATAGTAACATCCTTTGCAAACGATACAACGATCAGCAGAAAAATCAGTGATGTACATGACGTGGAGGCCTTGCAGAGGGACACGAACAAAATATACAAATGGTCAGAAGACAACAACATGTCATTTAACACGAGAAATTTCAGCTCTTGAGATATGGTAGAAAAGAAGAACTTAAACAGACTGCATATTATGCTCCAGATAGACAGGAAATTCAGAGAAGCACGAAAGCGATCGATCTCGGGATAATAATGACAGATGATGCGAAATTCGAAACACAAAATCAGGTAGTGATAAATAAAGCAAAAAGAGTCGCCGGACAGGTACTAAGGACGTTCAAGAGAAGGGACAGGACAGTAATGATTCCTCTGCTAAAAACACTGATACCAAAACTTGAATACTGCTCAGTTTTGACGTCCCCATATAAAAAGGAAGAAACTAATAAACTAGAAGAAACGCAAACGCATTTCACAGCCAAGATTGATGGCTGCGAAGAACTCAACTAGTGGGAAAGACTACGTAAACTAAATCTGTACTCCCTGAAAAGAAGAAGGGAGAGGTACACCATAATCTACGTATGGAAAATGATCGAAAAACTGGTACCAAACCTCAAACTAAACCCAATTACCATTCAAACAACACTGGAAAATAGGAAAGGCAGAATGTGTAGTGTTCCCAAATTAAAGGCCCGACAAGGGACCTCCTCAACTCTGGAGGAAAATAGCTTGGTTGTCAGGGGACCAAGACTTTTCAACCAGCTTCCAAAGGACCTCAGAAACGTAACGGGGGTCAAAGTTGAAGTCTTCAAGAGAAGACTGGATGCCTGGCTCAGGACGGTACCAGATGAGTCGGGCGTTAGGGTGTACCATTTTTGGGTCATTTTCAAAAAGTCAAGGTCCAGGAGTCTAATGTTGTGCCAAATGATGTCCTAAACACGAATTTAACAAGCATTTTCTAACCCAACAAATTTTGAATCCCCCCCACCCCCCTTGAAATTTTGCCCATCCCCTTTTCCTAAAAACCCCATATATCTAAAAAACTATCAACTTTATCGAAAAATGTTATAGAATAAAAATGATTTAGAATCAAACGTTCTATTAGAAAAGTTCATTAAGATAGAAATTTACGTAATTTTGAAAATTTTCATTTTTTTTGTCCAAGAGCACCTTATTGTATTAATATAAAATAAGGTGCTTAAGTTACATTATTTATGAGTATATTGTGAGTATAATCCAAATTTAAAAATCCTTTTTTACATTGAATTTTAAAACAAGCATTGTTTTTACTCTTATTGTTTCTTTTCAGACTGCTTTATTTGAAAAATAAATAAAAAATGAGTCAAACAGCTACAAAACAGCATGACTTTATTCTTGGTCGCTTGCAGGCTGATATTATGAGTTCATCTAAAATTGTTTTACCATCCAATAAAGATGTTCTAAGCCATTTTATTTATTTACGGAGAATGCAGTATAAGGGTCCAAAAGTTACAAAAGATTCTACTGTTAATGAAGTTCTACAGAAGCTACTAATAATATGGCAAAAAGCATGCATTCCTACTATAGATATTAGTAAAAACCCTAAAGGCAGGAAGATGCTGTTAAATCTAGAAGAAATGCATAATAATTTAATCAAGCACAAAAAAAGAGCAAGCTTTGAAAATGAACTCTCTAATTTCATGAAAATTATGGATTCCCTTTTTGACATCTCTTCTCAAAATGCCGTTGAATTAATCCAAAAAGACCGCATGAGAACTGAGCCTCAGAAAGCATATGATATTTCATTCTTAGAAGATCAAAGAACAAAACGAGAAACATGTTTAGGCTTGCTAGATGCAGATTATGCATCAAAAGTACAGCGCAAGTACATTAGATTAGAGAAAGAGAAGAAACGCAAAGAGAAACATAAATCAGTGAAGCAAGTGAGTGCTACAGCCAGAACATCAGAGACCCTTCTTTCTAGCACGACCAGTTCTGAGACAGACAGCTATGAAGAGTTTCCGACAGAACCTACAGCAGGACCTTCAAATGCTTCCAGCCCCAAAAATATTCTTGCCTCGCCATTGGTTTCCTCCACTGCAGACAGACTTAATCTCTCTATTGGACAACGGACTGTTTTTGCTGCTGCAGTAGCCATTAGGTGTAGCAAGGATATTGAAAAACTGTCTCTCTCCAGGACCACATCTGCAAGAGCCGCTCGAAAGACAAGAAAACGAAAATATGAAACTTGCATCAAGGATTTTACTCCTCCTGATCACTGCCTAGTACATTGGGATAGCAAGCTGCTTACTAAATCATGTTCAGAACAGAAGACCGCCTTGCAATACTTGTTACTGGATACCCAAATGTAGAAAAACTTTTATCAGTTTCTATAATAGATGATTCCACTGGATTGTCTCAAGCCACTTCTGTATTTCAAAGTATTGAAAAATGGAACTTGAAGCAAAATGTCTTTGGAGTATCATTTGATACCACTGCATCCAATTCAGGATGGGTGAAAGGTTCCTGTAAGTTACTTGAAGAACTTTTGCAAAATAAATTGATTTGGTTAGCATGCCGCCATCATGTGGCTGAAAGAGTTTTGTGTGCTGTGTATGAAACCATTTTTGGCCCAAGTAAATCTCCTGAGTTTGAGTTATTCAAAGAATTTCGCGAGTCTAAATGGAAGAAAATTAATACGAAATCTACATACAATGTTCTTGATGTTAAATCAAGGTATCAAAGAGGCCTAAAGGAAGAATGTGTAGAATTTATGACCCAATGTTTAAGAAAATCTGACTGCTTTCCACGTGATGACTATAAGGAAGTTGTTGAAACAACTTTAATGCTTTTAGGAGAGGTTTCCAGAGAAAACAGTCATTGGCGGAAACCTGGTGCAATGCACCGTGCCAGGTGGATGGCAATGATTTTGTATACAAATAAAATGTATGCTTTTGCCACCAAGCATCATATGATGAATCATTGATTAAGAAATTAAAGAGAATGTGTCTATTTAATGCATTAATTTATGGAAAATACTGGCTTTTATGTTCTAATTCACTAGATAGTCCAGCTAATGATCTGAAGTTTTATCATGATTTGGTGAATTACAAGAAGGAAGATAGGGAAGTTGCAAATGCTGCTTTGAAATCTTTTGCCAATCATTACTGGTATTTGACGGAGGAAGTGGTCCCTTTGAGTTTCTTTGGATCGCTAAGTAATGATGAAAAAGATAAGATCGCAAAATCCTTAAACAATATCCAGTTCCAGAAAATTATGTATGTGGGCAACCTGTTTTCCCCATTTTAAAGGAAGACACAAAGCTTCATCAGCTAGTAGGTCCAATTTCATGGCATTTATTTCAATGCTGTGGGTCAAAACCAGACTCATGGATAAAGAAACCAGCATCAACATGGGAAGAGGTCGATGACTACAACAAACTAAAAAACATTCTTTCATCTATTAGAGTAGTCAATGATACCGCTGAAAGAGGAATCAAGCTGGTTCAAGACTTTCATGACAAATGTCAAAATGAAGAAGAATTTCAAGGTCTTTTGCAAATTGTGGAAGAGAATAGAAGACTAATTCCTGATTCTAGTAAAGAGACTCTTAAAAGAATGAAACTCAGTAAAGAATAGTTCATTAACAGATAGATTAGGTATTTTTATTTGCAGATTGTTTTAATTTAGAAGAGGCTGATTTTTTTTTTATTAAATATACCATAAATTGTCTTTTCTTATTTTTATGTTTAAAAAGCTCTTATATCAATGATTTCTAATTAGGAAACTTGTTTCTTTTTATTTTTTTGAGGAAAGTGTTGAATAAAGGAAAAAAAAACGATGGGACCTCACAACTATAGATAAAGTGTTAATTTTTAGCTTTATTTTATATATATATAGTTTTCAGGTTGTCCTCACTTTGTATAGACTAGTTATAATAAAAACTAATTATGATTTGCATTATAACTAGCAAATACAAAGCCCATCGCCGCGAAGCTGCATTGGGGTGATGCTTCAAAGGTGGCGGTAACACCTTATTTAAGAAGAAGGCACTGCAAGCAAAAAAATTTTTAAATTTAAATTTTTAAAAAATAAATTAAAATTTTCAAAATTAAGTAAATTTCTATTTTGATGAACTTTTCTAATAGAACTTTTGATTCTAAATCATTTTTATTCTATAACATTTTTCGATAAAGTTGATAGTGTTTGAGATATATGGGGTTTTAGGAAAAGGGGATGCGCAAAATTTCAAGGGGGGTGGGGGGGATTCAAAATTTGTCGGATTAGAAAATGCCTGTAAAATTCGTGTTTAGGACATCATTTGGCACAACATTAGACTCCTGGACCTTGACTTTTTGAAAATGACCCAAAAATGGTACACCCTAGTCGGGCGTGCCTGGCTATGTACGGTGGAGGGCGCAAGAAAACAACTCGCTCCTCCACCAAGCCAGACCTAGAGGCGGAGCCACCAGCTTGACCTCCGTGTGAGAGAGACCAACGCACAAAACAACATAAGGTTCATAAGGTAAGGTGTGTATATAATATATATATATTATATATATATATTATATATATATATATATTGTACAGGACATTTTGCATTCATTAAAAGTTGTAATTAATTCTGTGATCGAGTGTCAACATGTCTGAACTGGTCACAGTCATGAAAATGAAGACCAAACACTTGACTTCTTATTAAACAAGTGTTATAACTTATAAACGATATCACCCCTCCTCCTCATCCCCAAGAGCTCTACCATCCAGCCACTCAGCCACCACTACTGCCATCGACACTATATATATATATATATATATATAATATATATATATATATATATATACACCCCTGAATGAATCGGGCATGCATATATGAGGTTGTATACCCTGAATCAAAGCGATGTTCATGCCCAAATTTTGCAGTCGTAATGACAAAACGTTTTAAAACAAAGACCATTTTTGAATGAAAGCGCGTTTGACAACCCTTTCAAGTCTTTACCCCTAAACAGAGATGGTAAACTACGATCGGGACGTTGAAAATGACAATCTAATTTTTATTTACGATGCGTTTATACGAAGACACAGGATGACAGCGAGTTATTTTAACCCAAGAATAGCTTCTTTCCTCGAGTTATGACCCGCGTATATGGATAAAACTTATGTAGAGCCATGAGCATTATAGGGGGATCGATTTTACATTTATTTCGATTTCCATATTCTAATAGAGACAAAAACTTGCGCATGCATGAGAAAATAACCTCTGCAAAATCTTAGCTTAATAGGTAATCATCTTCTGCCCCCGGCAGAGCGATGAAAATCATATTTTAGTAGTCAAAAACGTATTTTCTTATAATTTTTAAAATATTTCAATATGCATCAAAATTATTCCTAATAACTATAAAGTCGATGAAAAAGACCTCATATGATCGTTTTTCCAAGCGCGTTGTCCTACGTTAATATCTTTTGCCCCCGGCAACAACGTCAAATGTTGAAAAAATAGGTAATTTATATACATATTTTCAGATCGGCTCTTTGTCTTAAATAATGCATTTATATATTTCCCATAGCATTTATATCGTTGCTTAGGCATGAAATAACACACGCAAAATTTTATGACTCTAGAGTAATATCTTCTGTCCCCGAGAAAAGTCTAAATGTGGATTATAATTACGTTAATGCGATGTTATAAGTACGATAAGTACTAAGTACAGCTCCTCGCTTGCTAATTTTATAAAATTAGCAACCCAGAACTCACCACGAGGAGGTGGTTGTACGTCGAGTTCCACCCTATCCAGCCCCAACCACCCTTCCTTTGGCTGCATGTCGATTTACATACGGTAATCTTTCTTAGAATCAAATCGTGGAATTTTTGTTCGGGAGTGAAGACGGGAGCGGATGAATCCGTCCCTCTCTTCTATTCCACTTACACTGGCAGAGGCTTCGGTTACTAATTTGATGAGTCTCTCAACCACTTGAGTATGACAAGGGAATAGTGGGATCAGTCCATCAGGCTGGTCTCCCGTCTCAACAAACTCCTTTATTCGGGTATCAGGTATTGTTTTTGTAACGGGGGGTTCGGTCACCTCAGCCGTTTGCCAGTTGATCATTTCGTAATAGTTTTGACTATCGTAGAGCAGCTCAGGCATGGCGAAGGCTCGAATTTGCCCCGCTGGTGATTGTTTTGATCGTGCTTTTAATATTCTTCTCCATCCCAATTCTCTTATGTGTTGCTCATCGGCATGTAGCATGGAGATCAAAATATTTTCTGGGTGAGCAAAGAAAGAATTTCTACGGAGGACTTTGTTGGCGATTGTCTCAGATCTTTGAGGCATGGTCTGAGAGAGACGCATCATTTCGAAAAAATGTTTTGCGCCCTCAGTGAAACTGGAGTTTTTCTTTATCTTAAACCAAATTGGTGCGTAAACTGTCATAATGAACCGCACAATTTCGTTGAAGGTGCTGGAGGGTTCACTGGTTGAAACATAGAGGCGCAGAAATCTATTTGCTGTTGTCAGCCACCTGGAATGCGCCATCTTACCTGCATTTCGAGCCGCGAGAGCTGAAGCGCAGCTACCGCTCGACACTGCTCTGAAGATGCTAACAAAATTTTTGGTCAGTGCTCACTCGGCATCATCTATGTCAATGTCGGGAGATGGAATGGCATCGAATTCTGTAATTGGAAGTTTTTCGCAGTCGTTCAGTTGTTTTTCCAACTGGTCCAGTAAAGCCCATTGGCCCAGTTGTTTTGCCGTCCAAGTCTTGAATGAGGTGTCGCAGTGATAATTCATTACCGTGTAATAGGCATATGATCCACTGAACTGGCCTTTGTAGTTTCATTTCAATCATACGAATGGCTCCACCCTTTCGACCCGTGTTCACTGCGGTACCATCACAGCCGATAGCCACAATGTCGTCCGTGAATATTGTTAGTCTGCTGCTGCTGCTGGCAGCACTCACCAGAGATGACCTTTAAACCTAGCCTAGAGTCATAAAATTTTGCGTGTGTGTTATTTCATGCCTAAGCAACGATATAAATGCTATGGGAAATATATAAATGCATTATTTAAGACAAAGAGCCGATCTGAAAATATGTATATAAATTACCTATTTTTTCAACATTTGACGTTGTTGCGGGGGCAAAAGATATTAACGTAGGACAACGCGCTTGGAAAAACGATCATATGAGGTCTTTTTCATCGACTTTATAGTTATTAGGAATAATTTTGATGCATATTGAAATATTTTAAAAATTATAAGAAAAATACGTTTTTGACTACTAAAATATGATTTTCATCTCTGCCGGGGGCAGAAGATGATTACCTATTAAGCTAAGATTTTGCAGAGGCTATTTTCTCATGCATGCGCAAGTTTTGTCTCTATTAGAATATGGAAATCGAAAAAAATGTAAAATCGATCCACCCTAAATTGAGCAATCCACGGGACACAAAAATCCCATTTTTTGTCAAAAATGTTCAATTAATTTCTGATTTTAGGTAAGTTCTCGTTTGCCAGATGCACGATTACACAAAGATCTACCATAATTTCGGGCTTTGTAAGTGTTAACATGTTTAATTATCCTTCGTTTTGTTTTAAATTTCTCAGTTTTAACATTTTAGCTGTTAAACTGAACTATATATCTATAAAGAGAGAGAGAGAGAGAGAGAGAGAGAGATAGAGAGAGAGAGAGAGAGAAGCAACTGTGTAACTAGGAAAAATTCTCATGTCCTCTTTGTCGCAACATTTTCCCCTCAGGAAAAGTTTAAAATAGATCCATTAATAGCTGCGAGCAAATTTAATAATAATAATAATAATAATAATAATAATAAATTAATAAAAGGAACTAAAGAGAGCAAAATTACATTTGATGTCTACAAGTTACATGGGAAAGAATCTACAAAATATTTCCCACGAAAACAAATGAAATCTACATGCGTAAAAAGTTTAAATATGTCATATACGAGAAGAAAAACAGTACCATTACAATAAATAAATACAAATTTACATTTATAAAGTAAAAAAAGATAAAAGAAAAAAATGGTTTCTTTCTAAATGAAAATTATTCCATTTTGATTTCAATTTTCGTCCAAGAATGGGAGCTCCGAAAGGTGGAATCTCAGATTTTCAGATAGTCTCATTCCATTCCATGCAAGATAATGGCAACTGATCAACGTGACATAAAATCGATAAGTTACTGCGGGGTACATTAAATTAGGTTAGATTAGGTTAACATAGGTTAGATTAGAATGTTAGTTGTTTTTTATAGTTAGATTAGGTTAAATTAGATTGTTAGTTTTTTAAAGTGTCGAACGGTAGATCTGGGGGTCCTTCCATCCCACCTCATTCCTACCCACATCCCCCTAAATAAAAAAAAACCATTACGTAACCAACCATTCGAATATTCAAAGCGGAAATACCCATTAAACAAACACCACCAACATTAATAATATACAATTATTTGGAAATGTTTTTCATAAATATATTTCCTTGTTCTTAAGTACTTCTTAATAAGAAGGATAAAATTATTTTCTACTGTAGGGGGAAAACCATTATGAAGTTAGGCTCCTCCTTCTAATACAAAAGACTATATTGACGAGGAACTTATATTAAAGGATTTGATGGTATTTCCTCTCTGTCGCAAGAACTTGCAACCTCGTTCGACATTTCATTCGGGAGACATTGTTTGTTAGGTTAAACTAGGTTAGGTTAAGTTAGGGTTATAATAATGTTAATGAAAGATCTTGTCAACGAGATGTCATTGGAGAATAAAGTGTGTGTGTGTGTGTGTGTGTGTGTGTGTGTGTGTGTGTGGAGGGGTAGGGGGGTCTACGTCGTGGCCACGTCACAACACCGCTTCTGGTTAAATTAGCGAGGTTAAGCGACGTTGGATCTGTTCGATAGTTAGATGGGTGACCATCTGTGTTCAGATGATGTACCGACTATTAGTGCATCATTTAGATCTCATGTAAATATGTAGGTCCCTTACGCCATTTAACCTTTAAAACGTCACAGATGGACGTTAAAACAACATCAGACATTATTAATCATTGTTCAAAGTATGTGGCAAATATTTGAAATGCCGAACATTTCTACCTTTACTTTATATGTAACATTCCTATGAAATTTTTTGTTTTGTTTTTATTTTTTGTGTTACGGTTACAAAGACAAATTTTTTAATTAAAAATGTATTTGCGAGTTTTAAAATAATGTCCTTCAAGTTTGTTCAAAATTTGATTATATATATATATATATATATATATATATATATATATATATATATCAACACTTATTTTAGCCAGTTATCAATTATTCCAGAGGTAAAATGCGTTTTTCCTTTTTATACTTACGTAAAAAATAACAGATAACTAATTATTTATACCTTATTATTATAATTATTTAGTAATTCTTTATTATTTATTTAACATTAATCATTATTTTGTTTTTAGTCAATCTCGTAAAATAAAAGTGCCAAGTATGTCGTAAAAAAATACGTCATATTATTTCATTTCTGGTAATAAAACTTTTGTCATTTGCATGTCGCTATTCGTTTATTACGGTGCATTCCATTCACTTAATTAAATGCACACACACACACACACACACACACAACTTTGTTAATTTCTTATATTAAATTATTAACTTATCCTAACCTGGTGTCTCGGACTGGGGCCGGACAGACGCAATTGCCAATACCTATTATTACTGACGAACGCATTTCAGGGTATTTTTTGTGAAATCCTTAAATATTGAGGTTAAATTAACAAGTTAAATTAACCTAACTTATTTAAAATAACTAAAACTAATCAGAACTAACATATCTTTATTATCAAGAGTAAAATTATTTTTATATATTTTTATATATTTAAATTTTGTAAAGTCTCAAGGTGCCACGAACGTTGCCTCGCAAAACAAAACAAAAAACAAAAAAAAAGTGCCAATACATCTGTGAATTATTACACATTTGACCTTACTTATCCAGGCAACACACACACACACACACACACACACACACACACACACACACACACTAACTTAACCTTACTTAATCTCCCTTAACCTCACCTATGTGATGACTAAAAGGTTTTGAGATATTTGAATTTTAAAAATTGCAAAGTACCTCATTCGTTGTATGTCGTACGAGTAAAAATAGCGAGGTAATGGGAAAAATTAGAACTACCTGCGTTCCTCCAAGAAAAGCTCTTAAATCGAGTGAAACTAGCGCGTGCACATACTCGTACATACATAGACGTACACACAACACACACGTTTATAGACTTTTCCAATATGTAGAGTTCCGGAAAAAAGTTCGCTGAGATATAAAAAATGTCTAAAAAGCCAAAAAATATCAATAGCAAAACAAAATATTAAAAATTAGTAATTTTTATGCCTTTTAGAAGTTGTGTTTCTAGGCGAATTTTTTTCCTGGAACTGTAAGGAGTATTGGCAAAGTTGTTTTCGTCAGGATATTTTATCACACTTTTAAATAGCTATATTTTTCTAAAGAAAACGTTAATTTAACATGGTTTGTTCAAAAGGAGAACTGGAAAATCCCGGTTTGTTAGTTGCAACGTCGTATTCTTATTTTTATTATTACGTCATATCATCGTTGCCTCAAGAATTGTCATGATGTCCGAGGAAGTCAAATCTCTATACATACATATACATATGACAAGTGAGACAGTTGATGCATTCCTAAACATACATAAGAGAGTATAATAATAATAATAATAATATATATATATATATATATATATATATGGGTACAACAACCCGCTTAAGCCTATTTAGGGAACGGAGACACATACTGCAATTTGGCTATAAATAAATACTCCGGATATGGCGTGTCGCCTATTTATTCTTTAAACTCTGACGTGCTTATGATACTACTGCAGGTGCTCGTGCCTGACATACCTGCAGGTATTTGGTCTAAATAAAAATAGTAATAACATGCGTTTTAAATGTGGTGTCTGACAATGTACTTTGAGGGTTCACTGAACACGTTCTGGTTTTTTTTTTTTTTTTTTTTTTTAATCTTTGGTTATAATTTCACATTTTAAATATAGATTAGTTAAAAATATACTAATCCATTCAGGGTTTTTATTTTTATTAGTTTTGTTAGTTAATATTCATAAATATTGCTATTAAGACTAGTAAATATTTTCACTGTACAAAGATTGGTTATGTTTTTTTGTAATGCAGGAAGGAGGGGCCGCGGGCGAATGCCCGCAAAAGCGCCCCCCTACCCTAGAGAAGAAGAAGAGAGTCGAAATCAAGGTCCAGGATTTTGGAGATACCTAGACACTCTGCGTTTGAAAGATTGGAGGTCATAGACAGGGGGAAAGATGGATTGAGGAAGATTGTTCCATAGTTTAATGTAATTTAGCATTTACTCTTTATCCAGCATTCATAGCTCACCTGGTAACACCATTTCCCTATATGAGCGAAGTGATCAGAGGTTCGAATCCCGATGATGTCGATAATAATAATTTAGGAGTTAGAGGAATGGGCTGCATTAGTTGGCCTGAGCTCTGTGCTAGTTTCTGGCCCTCCTCAGCGATTATTACTTGCTCTTTAAATTTATTAAATGGTTCAAATACTAAATTACAATTGTAAAGTTTGCTCTGATTTAACTAGAGCCCTATACGAACTACAGCTGGATTTGGAATTAAAATCTTATACAGTAGATTCATTTAAAAAGGTCATACTACAGAGTGGCCATAAAGCCCCTTTGCAGTGAAATTACAGCATATCTGTATGTTGTCCTTGTTTTTTATGCAAAGGGACTTTGTGGCCACCCTTTACACCATCTTACGTACGAGTTCTTTGTTGGTGATCTTCCTCATCGTGTAATAATAATAATATAATCAGTCAGGAAGGGCTCAGGCCAACTAAAGCGGCTTATTGCCATACCTTCCGTATTATTATTACCGGGATCATCGCGGTTCGAACCCCCGACCTTAATGTCTTCACTTCGCTTATAGAGGGGAAATGGTGTTATCCACTGAACTACGAACGCTGACATCCCCCTCACATAAAAATGGGGGAAATATATGCCGGTATTTCTCCTCTGTCGAGAAATCTTGGTACAGGAAACACTTCATATGTTAATCCTTTATTGGGCAGTGTGACTTTACTGATTTTTTTCTGGCTAACGCCAGACGATTTTATCCAGTATCGGAAAGACCTCTGTGCATTAAAGGATTAAGCAAACGTCTCTTACCCTTTACTGCACAGAGGTCTTTCAGAGACTGAATAAAATTGTCTATCGTTAGCCAGAACAAAATCGTTAAAGTAACACTGCGCGTTAAAGAGTTAAACTAAGGGCATTTACCTATACAGTCTAAGTCTGCAGCTAAAATGTAACTTCATTTGACGTGTAGCGCGCACTCTATTTTCTCATATAAAATCCACGCCTGTTATAATGACTTTTGTTTGTTCTTCATCAGACAAGACTTGCTGTCATCTGCTGTGACTGTATTCAATTTTGGGACATCGATTTTTGATTGATATTTGGTCTCAATACTGCAGATATCTAAGTCATATTTTAGTCTTCTATCATAGGTCCAATCGTCCTATTATTATTATTATTATTATTATTATTATTATTATTGGAGGTTGGATGTTGAATGTTTGATGTGGTATAGATAACATGAGGATAAACAACCTCATGGTTATTGATCATGGTATTAATAAGTCCTTCGATTAAAGGTCTGGATTGTATTCTAAAAATCTGTGAATTCGCAAAACCATGATATTATTTTTAATGTTACAAAAACTAAGGTTACGTATTTCCATCCCAAAGCATCTAATTAGTAGGCCAATATTAGTTTCTAACTAAGAAGAAAACTAATAGAGCAGGTATAACAATTTAAGTTTTTGGGTTAAATTATCACTAGCTCCTTGAGGATTGTCTCAGACATAAGAAAACAATATCGAAGTTTCTGTGTTCAAGTAAACATGGCCATTATGTACAAATGAAGCTGAAGACATTCACTTTCGTACCTTCTGCACTAATATATATATATATATATATATATATATATATATATATATATATGGGCAGCAATTTTGGGTTAAATATATAAAATATATAAAAAAAGGGTTATGACATGACCCTTAATTTGTTTTATGGCAAATTTTTTAGATTGTTATAGGATAAGTTACCTCCAAGATGCTCAGCTTCGCAAATGTTTGCAAACCATAATGTATCGAGCCTCCCGGAAGTAACAAGACTCTCTCAGTACATTCTAATGCAAACAGTTAAAAAATCAGCCAATCCAATTATCCAAGCTATTCATCAGTCTTGCCATTACGTCATCTAAGTTAAGAACAGCTTCATGCTATCTAAACGTTCATTAACAACGCCACTTAATTAACATCGGCATTACTATTTTTTATTACTTCTATTTCTTTTCTTGGTACTTTTATTTCCACTTTTTTGTCAGTTTGTATCTTAACTATTTGTTATTACTTATTTGTCTGCCAAACAAACTTTTTCATTTTCATTCATTTTCATTCATTTTTTTTATTATTATTTTGCAAAAAAAAAAAATTTCTTTGATCGACTCCCATATTGTTATTTCGGATCAAGTAAAGATAAGCACCCCCAACCTTTTTTAGTTAGCTTTATAAGGCTAACTAACGAAAATATCACGACTTAACCTAACCAATCGTTAGGTTAACTGTACGCCCTTGACGATTGGTTAGGTTAGGTCGTGATATTTTCGTTAGTTAGCCTTATAAAGCTAACTAAAAAAGGTTGAGGGTGCTTATCTTTACTTGATCCGTTATTTCTCTTCTTTACCTGTAACTTCGTAAGTGTTTTAATTAGATTATTTTTGTATCTTGAATATTTTACCTTTTTTCCTTAATTACTGACAAGATTGTTTCTCTTGAGACTGTAATATAGGTAGGCCTACTCTTCCACTAACCTAATATTCGTTTTTCTCTTAGATTTATTTCTACTTCTTCGTATCTGCTTTTTGGGGATGTGTATTTTTTTTCTGGTATTTTTATCTTCTCAATTCGAAGGAAAACAACATTTGGTGTCGTGATTTTCACCCCCAATAAAAGTGTTTCCCAGTCTTGATGTCGCATTTGATCTTATACTCTTCTAATTTGGTTTGTTTTTAGTTGAAGTCAAAGTATTTAAGTTTACTTGGTTCGTCTTTTATCGTTTGTCGTTCGCTTTATTATTTATAACTATCACAAGTTTGGTCCTTAAGTAGTTTTGGCTTTTCTTGGCGCGACCACTGAACTTCTTGCTTCGCTTTAACTCTTAGTTCATAACCATTGTAAATTATTCTAAGGGTACCGAGGTTATGAAATAATGGTAAACACCTATTTCATAGCTATGGTAAATTGTACCAAGAGTATATTTTACCCAGTTATGAGATAAAGGTTAAAGGACCTATACAGTTTCACTTGTCAACGTCGCATAGTTCAGTGGGTAACACCGTTTCTCTATAAATGAAGTGAAGACACTGTACGAGATCAGGGGGGGGGGGGGGGCTCGAATCCCAATGGTTACTGGTAATAATAATTCAGGAGTTAGAGCAGTGGGTCTCATTAGTTGGCCTGAGCACTATGCCAATTTCTGGCCCTACTGACTGATTATTATTTACAATTTTACGTGGAATCCGAAACACAACCATATTAAGGAAGTTCCAGAAAAAACACTGTACGTTGAAATCTAAGGTCACAGATTCTAAGATGGGACTCGAACTCACAACCTTCAAACTAGTAGCGTGTCGTCTTAACCACTAGGTCATCCAAAATAACAATAAATAAATACGCCCAACGTGGGGCTCGAACCCACGACCCCGAGATTAAGAGTCTCGTGCTCTACCGACTGAGCTAGCCGGGCCGACTATTGAACTCCTCACACTATCACTTATATCGAAGTCTGACATTATTATTTTGATGTTATGAATTAGGCCGCTGGCATTTTGGAAAAATAGATATAAACAGCTATTTTCTTCATATATATATATATATATATACTATGAAAATTATTTCACGAAAGTAACACGTGAAAAATATTTGGTAATTATTCGTTTTAGTGCTTTTCCTCCTTTCTGAACCAAAACACATTTTCCTGGTGTTTTGTGGTGTGATTTGTTCAAATCTGAACTTCGTTTCTTTGGGAAATGAGCCGTTTTTGAGAAATTTTAAAATTGAAAATTTCTCAAAAACGGCTCATTTCCCAAAGAAACGAAGTTCAGATTTGAGCAAATCACACCAAAAAACACCAGAAAAATGTGTTTTGGTTCAGACCTAACCTAACCTAACCTAAACAGACCTAACCTAACCTAAACTGACCTAACCTAACCTAAACTGATTGGGTTTTGTTGCCAGACCGTAATATCCAGCTCTTCACGTCTTTCCAACAACACTCAATATTTTGAATGTGAACGGTGTCTTCCACGAACCGCTGTGAATGGTTGACTGTCCGGTGAATGTAGCCTAGATTTCCAAGTTGAGAATACGCACGCCACTCGTCGGAATAGATTGTAGTCCCAGGCCTAATATGTTGCTGGATCAGGCGAACAAGAGTTGTTGCGTCTCTCTGAGGAACCGCAAACAACAGTAGTTTTTTGGAACTGCGTTCCAAGGTACCAAAAACCCAGGCAATCGCAACCTCCGCAAACCATAATGAAAACCAGACTAAAGCATTCTTGAATGAGTATGTATTATGAGAGATTCAAAATGTACGTCTCTGATTGGTCGGATAAGGTCACGTGAAACCAAAACGAGATGTAATTGGTTGTTTTGACCTATGTTTCCTAATTTTGCCACGAGATGTCTCCCCATAAAACTGGAGAGGGCGACGTTCGTTAAAATTTTAACAGCGTTAAGAGCTAAATACTCGGTCCAATGGCCTATAATGGCTGCCTTTTTACGTTTAAATTTTTTTTTTTTTCATAAAAAAATTATTACATTTCCTTGATTTTTATCAGTTTCCCTGAGGTTTTCAAGGTGTCCTGAATACGAATGTATATTTTAAATTGTCATAGAATGTCCTCCTTCTATCGAAAACGAACAAAGCATTAAAACGAATATTAACCAAATATTTATGATGAATAAAACCACGAAGGAAAGGAAACACAAAATGGTGCCTCAAGCGCTTTCGTCTAATGACGATGTCATTAGACGAAAGCGCTTGAGCACCATTTTGTGTTTCCCTTTCCTTCGTGGTTTTTTATTCATCATATATACTATATTAAATTGGATCTTTTCCTTTATAGCACCCCCAATTTCTTCTTTTCAGTAAGTAACAATTTTGACACAGGTTAAGTCGTGATATTTTCGTTAGTTTTAACTAAAATATCACGACTTAACCTAACCAATCGTCAAGGGCGTACAGTTGACCTAACCGGGCATTCAATTAACCTAACTAGTTGGTTAATTTTTACATTCACATCTCATTCTAAAGTTGTAAGGCGGATACATACTTTTGGATTGAATGCCCGGTTAGGTCAACTGTACGCCCTTGACGATTGGTTAGGTTAAGTCGTGATATTTTCGTTAAAACTAACGAAAATATCACGACTTAACCTGTATCAAAATTGTTACTAACGAAAAAGAAAAAAAATGGAGGGGGGGGGGGGGGTGCTATAAAGGCAAAGACCCTTAAAATCTTGAACAATAAAAAAAAAAAATCGTATTTATTTACATTCATTGCAATACTATGCATTCAAATTGTACAACATAAATGAAATAAAACCAAAATACCCGAAAAGGAATTGAAACGCAAAATTCAGCGAAACATCTCCATTAATATAAACTTAAAAGTAATCTTTTTTACAACTAGTAAGCTTCACCATCAATGCTTGTGGATATACAAAGTTAACTCAATCTTTTGTTATGTAATAAAATGAAAATTACAAATAAACAGCATTTTAAATGATGCATTTTACCTGCTGTGACGTCATCCGTTATTAACTTACGGGAGGGAAGAGAAAAGTCAAGGAAAGTGTTGGAGAGACGTATAAATGCGGGGGAACCCGGATAAAGTGGGGGAGGAAGAGTGAAGTCTTGCCAGCCAATAGGAACTCTAAATTTAGATTCAAGGGGATCATAGAGTATCGTGGAGTATCGTAAGGTATCGTGAGGTATCGGATGAAATTATCTGAATGTGTTTACCTTATTTTAGTTTCGGGTATCAATATATTCTTCTTATTTAAAAGGATTTACATCATGTTGGGTGAAATAAGTAGCCACTACACACACACACACACACACACAAATATAATTTAATGAAAAAAAAATGACACCCAATCTAAAAATAGTTAATTAATTCAGACACTTTTATTAGTTTACTACCAGAAAAATGATAAGCATGGTTAAATGTGGTCATGGAGTGTAAGGTTGAATTAAACTTTCTAAATTGGTTGTCAGATAGTTAATTAACCAAACATTTTGGTTGTTTTAATCATTTTCGTAAACGTAAAATCTAAGAACCAAATTGAATAAAATAAATAGTGCAATTGACAAGTTCTCATTGTATTATTGCAACATTTCAGAAATTGGAATATTGTAATATTTATTTTATAAAAATAACGATTTTTTATTTTAATTTTGAACTAAAAGAAAAAAATATATACACATGAAATTATACAGGGTGTCCATAAATTAACTTTACCAGTTGAATTTAATTGAATTTGTAAAGATAATTTATGGACACCCTGTATTTCAGCTATAACATTTCCGATTAAAACAAAAATAAAAATACAGAAAAATAAATAATACTAAAATTAATATTTCAGTACTGTTTTTGTTATTTTGGTATTGTTTGTAGTGTTTTGGCAGGCTTCCTAATGAGATAATTTTTAGGATTTCAAAGTCATTTATGTATGTATTATATATATATATATATATATATATATATATATATATAAAATTTACTCCTATCAGGATTTGACCCTGACTCGGAAACGCGGGCACGGACCACTAGGCTGCAACAGGATAAAGCTAACAAGAAGCTAGCGATATTTCAAAACTTGAAGAAATACACAACACTTAATTTTTCGTCCAGAGGTATTTTATGTTGTTAACCCTCCTGCATTCGAACTAATGGGCAACATTTAATTCAAATCTATTTGTCAAACACGAGGGTATATTAGTTGGAAATTAAACGGACACCACATATTTATCGTGTCGTAGCCTAATGGTCAGTCCCGCGTCTCCAAGTCAGAGGGCCCGGGTTCGAATCCTGGTGGGACTTAATATGCATATGCAAAAATGCACAATTGTGTGTGTGTGTGTGTGTGTGTGTGTATATATAATACAAAATTATTAAAATAAAATCAATAAATCTTTCCATAAAACTAAGCTAATAATGACTTAAATAATGACCTAAGCTGACCTTCATCCAGGTCAGTTAGAAGAAGTCATTCAGGAAAACGCGATGAAAAAGTAGGTCAAATTGGAATACCCATTTTTTTTTCCAAACTCTATATTTAACATATAACTTCTCATGCATCTCAAAGTGCCCAAATGCCCTTTTGGCTCGTTCTAAGACTTTTGAGGTAAAGAGGAGAGAGAGAGAGAGAGGTCAGCCTCATCCCTGACCCCGAAAATTCGTTCGGAAGGTCATATATATATATATATATATATATATAAAGTTCTACCTGTTCCGTTTTTGAGGTCAGAATGGGCATGCATCTCTGCCCATTCTCATGTACAATCCCTTATCGACAGTTCAAGTAAATATCACGATTCGGGGAAGGGTTACTGATTTACAGGTTGATTACGTCCAAGCACAGGTAATTTCCTTCAAATTATGAATGGCAAATATTATATAAAATTTGAAATTACTTTAATAGAATGTTTACAAAATAACTCGTTCCTGAACGTCCATCATTGTCGAGAGCGCTCGATACAGGAAGCAAAAAGCAAAATTTTTTTTGAAAGAGGGTTGGTTACTTTACTGTTAAAATTTACCCTCGTCCCTTTATAGCCTTCAAAATTGTTTATTTTAGAAATAATATAATTCTTATTATTATCTTATTATCCTTTATTCTTATTTCTCTTTAGGTCCCATGATCTGAGGGGGGAGGGGGTACACCACCATCTTACGAAAATTTGGTGGTTAGTTATCTTTACCAAATGTCTACCCAAGACACTAATAATAATAATAATAATAATAATAATAATAACAATAATAAAAATAATAAAGGTCGGCTAAAACGACTGATCATTCATACACTGTTTTGTCCTACTCTCAAGAAACAAAGTCATCGGTCCTCATTGGCACTGACAGGAGGGAAACTTTCTCTTACCTTCAGCTTTCCTTCCAAATTCTTGTTTTGATCTTTCAGAATCCGATTTTCCTCGTAAACTCTCTTGAGTTCTCGTGACTCATTGCTTAGGACGAAAGTCTTGCCTGGATTTGATGAATTTCTGCGTTCAGTAAAATATTTAGTCTTCAAAATCGATACATTTAAAATATTTGATTTATGACAATGAATCATTATATTGTAGCCTTTGTGCAAAATATGATTAAGGTTTACTTTTTTGGTCGGTTACTCAGAAAATAATTGCTTGATTACAACGATTAAACTATTGAGAACCAATCCAAAATGGTTTTATAGTTCAACTATGCGATGGTTGCTTGCGTTATTATCCATTCAGGTTTGTTACCAGAATAATATACATGTAGTTCTTGCAATCAGGTGTAGTCAAATTAACCATTTTGGGTTGGTTGTTAAATACTTAGTTATAACCAAAGATGGGAAGTAACGCGTTACATGTAACGGCGTTACGTAACGAGCGTTACATTTGTAACGAGTAAGGGTAACGTGGAGAGAAATTTTGAAATGTAATGAAATAAAGGTAACACAAGGGACAAATTTTTAAATGTAACGTAATTTTTTCGTTACTCGTTACATCGTTACTGTCGCCAGAGAACAAATAACGACAATGAAAAACACTAGTACGTATAGGAATGAGTTAAACTGCGTGAGGCATTTATAAAGATAGACACAATGTCACTGTGTATGCTCACTATCCTAACGTAAAGGTTAGGAAAATACTAATTTATTACGGTTTGATGAATATGGCGGTCATTCAATTAGGCATCTAGCATTCAATTAGGCATCTAGCATTCAATTATGCATCTAGCATTCAATTATGCTAGTTGCAGTTGCAATGAATATATTGTATTTCCCTCGATAAAATCATTCACTGAACTTCCGCTTTATTACTTCAGCATTTAAATACCTACCTATCTTATGTGTGTGTGTCAGTGTGTGTGAGTGTGACGGTGTGTGGGTGTGTCTGAGCGAGTAGACATCTTGACCCTCGTACAAGCAGGATACATATAAGCAATTACCTTTGCCCATAAACATTTCTTAAAAAAGGCGTATTATCGTATGTAACATTAACCTCTACTCGAAATACTATTAGTCACAAACGCGTTACAAAGAGTATTATCATATATAACATTAATCTCTGCTTGAAATACTATTAGTCAAATGTAACGACGCTACGTGTAACGAGTAAAGGTAACGCCGAGAGCCAGTTTCGAATGTAACGATGTAACGGTAACGCAACAGATTTAAATGTAATGATGTCCATCACTGGTTATAACGATGTATTATGACTGCTTTACTGTTTTAATAACGATATATTATGACTGCTTTACTGTTTTAACCAAATATTTTTTAGGCCTATGTTGAAAACCCTTAATTACTGCAGAGTTTACAGAGTAAATATACCACATATAATCCTATATAATTTGCTATTTCGTTCTATTTTATACCTTTTGGAATTGCTGGATAAGGCTTCTTTTACAATTTTCTTCGGGGGTCCTTCACTTGATAATTTGAGACATTTTCGCGATGATACTTTTTCTTGCGCAGCTGAAGGAATCTCGATGGTTTTCTTATCTTTTCCCAAATTTCTTTTTAAGCATAGCGGAATTTTTCTGTCTTTTACATTTATTATCTGAGGATGACATTTTGATTCCTTCGGTACAATGTTACTTCTTCTCCTTCCAAATGGGACGTTTATCTTTTTCGTATCCTTGTCATTCTCCATCGTTTTAGCTGATGAGGAGTTATCCTTTTGGTTTTGCTTATTTGTCATCGACTTGCTAATTGGATACTTATCTTTCGTCTCTATTTCATTATGCCCCAAATGTATTTCCTCAAGTTGAGAAGATCCTAATGGTGATTCCTCTTTTGTAAATGTACTTTGTCTACTGACAGTAATGGATTCATCATTTACTGCCTCAGAGGATGATAAATTGGCGTTATAATTAAGCAATGACTCCTCTCTTCTCTCTTTGTTTGAAAGACAATCGATGGACGGTTGGCAAGTCGGAATTTTATCGACACATTTTAATGGGATGTGTAAACCCTTGTTCTTCAAAATACCTTTCTCTTTATACTTGGCGGGTTTACTTAAACCGTTCTTATCTCTTCCTTTGTTATTACGTCTGTCGTTGGAGTATTCGATATGATTAGTATTGAATTTTACTCGTTTTTTCTCTCTTTCGACCGAGTCTGATTGGGATTTCTCCCTTTTCATCGACTGAGGCCTTATGTGAATATCGTTAGAGTCCTCCTGCTCAACTTTGTTTATTAAGGGTTGATTGTCGGTGTGAAGGTTGTCGTCCTGAATTTCAGGACACACTTTTTCGTCATTTACTTCAGGCATCGTGGTATCCATTTTCCTTGATATATCCTTTATACGATTACACTTTTCCTTGATACAGTATATCCTTTATAGTTATACGATTACACTTTTTCCTCGGGATGTTCTTTATACGAATACAGGTTTTGTTTGACATTTCTTTACATGATAACACCCTTCATCGATATTTCCTTCATTCGATTATCATCGTCTCTTTCAGAGTTTGACCGATGATAGTTTGAACAGGGTCGGGAGGGTCGTTTCGTAAAAATCTTCTTTCCACAGAAAAGAAGTCGTTGTCGAAATAGGGAATTGCTGCAATACAAAAGAGTGAAAATTAAATATAGCCTTTAAATAATGTTTAAACTGTCTCTATGCTACAAAAGTCAATCTCACTACTGCTGCCACTACGTATTAACCAGCACCAGTAGCTAAGTAACACCATTTCTCTATACCCGAAATGAAGACACCGAAATCGGGGGTTCGTTTCCCGATGATGCTGGTTAATAATAATTCAGGAATTAGCTCAATAAACAGCGTTAGTTTGACCTGGGAACTGTGCCAGTTTTGGCTCTCTTAACCTCTTAACTTCTTATTATTATTATCACTACAATTAATAATAAAAAATAACGTTATATTTATGTTTAAATAATGTTAAATAATGTTCCTACATATTCTTCCATTCACGTAGGTAAACATGCCCAGTTGGATACGCAGTAGATTTCGGCATGTCTTTCAGTGAAAAAAAAAAAAAACTCTTATCTTATAAATAAATAGATATTGGTTATTTACATAATGAAATGTTTACATTTTTTTTTCTTTCTTTTTTCTTCTTCAAAGAAAATATTCATGATACGATAATCGTATAGAGAATTATTGTCCATTATCGGGTGGTCTGTTGAACCAAAATGCGGAATAAGGGGTTAAGTAAAACACGGGATTTTACAATTAAATTTACTGGGGTTAGCTTTGTTATTATTACACTTCATTTATCAAAATAAAAAATTTAAACGTTATATATATATATATATATATATATATATATATATATATATATATATATATATATATATTGTAAGTAGGAAAAGTACTCGGTACTCGCATTCCAAATGCAATATTTTTAGTTTTTTTGAGGTGAATTATTAATATTTATTGTTACCATCTTTTAATACATTAAAAGTACTTACGATACTCCCTAAGCTTTCATTGCAATATTAAAAATCTTAATGTCAAGTGCGTTAGGAAATATTTACTACTACTACTACTACTACTACTATTACTACTACTACTAATAATAATAATAGAGAAGACGCATTAATTCTAATAATATTAATGATATAAAAAGTGTAAAAAACCTTTTTCATCGAAATAGATCTTTTTTTAAGTATGTTGTCATTTCTTGACTTACAGATATAATATATTTTACAATTAATTTAAGCGTATTTATTAAAACTGTGAAGAGACTATTTAGCTTTAATAGATTCGAATCCTCTACGTACGTCCATTTCGTAAAGTTTCATAAACCATTAATTAGTTATAAAATTGCATTCTCGTGGCGAAACAGCGACTTTGACTTGTTTCCTTTTGCCATAATTTGGTTAAAACTGATTTTAGTGAATGACTTTGACATTTTTTCTTTTTTAAGGAAGTTAATTATTGTATTGAGGTCATACAAATCTCAGAAATATGTTTGAGAAAATAAATAAATGGTTAAGTCATTGATAATTTTATGACTCTATTTACCCAGAATGCAATATTTTTAGTTACTGCTTTTTGACACAGAACGAATTGGGCACTTAAGATATTAAATAACATTAGGGATAATTTGATGGCTAAATACTCTCTCCCGTCCGAGCTATGTTATTCCTTTTGGTACTACGAAGATATACTTACAATTGACACTTCAAATCAAGAGATAAAACTTACACAATTTTAAACACACACACAATCACACAACATTATAAGCAGAAAACTTGGCACTCACTGTCTGTCAGGCAGGTTTACGTGGCATGGCTGTTTTGGCTTGTTTTCCCATCTTCTGGCACTTCCCCTCCAATGTAAACGAATACTCCGATTGGCTAGTGCACTTTCTACCTTTGGTCTGATTGGTTCTTTCATATAAGATTTGTCACAACAGTTGCATCTTTCGCGCAATGAAGTAACTTCTCTGGTTTTAGCTACTCATGAGGCGAGATTTGACCTTCACATTTTACAGTGAAAGAATCCACGTTTTTAGAAATTATTCCCTACGTGGCACCATCTTAATTAAGACTTAAAAGACTTTGTAATATAGAATGTTTACACTGATATGTTATCTGTTTTTCGTTCGTCGACTGGCCAGACCTCTTGAGAGCGACGACAATAACTATTTGATGATATTTGCTTAAATGACCAACACATCGTCACATGCCTCATGGTTAGGTTTAGCTAGAGTTAGTTTTAGAGTAAGTTAAGTTAGGATAGATTGGGTTAGGGGTAAGGAAAGATGAAGATATAGCTTGAGTATGGGTAGGTTAGGTTTAGTCAAATTAAGTCAGGTTTTGAGTGTCTCGTAGTTCCTTTGATTAGGGTGCCGTCCGGTACTGCTGAAACTCCGCTGAGTCGTGGGTTCGAATCCCAGTGTTGACTAGAGCTGGGCGGTTGTCTTTTCTATATCTTACGTCACGACGAAACGCAGGCCTGCCACCCCTACTTTAACTGACTCTGGCTAAAGTAGCCTAGGCTTTGATCCCTACCCCATACTTCCTGGGGAATATGGGACATGGGTGTTACCCATTACTCTACCTATCTTACTGAAAACGCCTCTCGTCAGCTAAATTAAACAGATTTTTTTTAAATAAATCAAAAGTAAATAAACAAATAAACTAAAATTGCTTTTATGATTTATTTGCAGTTGTCAGTCCTAATATTTTGCCACAGTTTTGTATTTATTACAGAGACATTTTTGTCGATTAGTAATTTCGTTATTTATATTTTCTGCATCATTTCAGTTTCTGCAAACCAAATATTACTCACGTCCAAAACGAAGATTATTCACTCTTACAAGAGTGACGTGTCAGTTTTACATCTTCTTAGGTTTAGGGTGAGATAGGATAGATTAAGTTAAATTAAGTTAGATCTGATTACTTTAGTGATACCGATAAAGTGTTTTGTAGGCCTTGTTAGGAGAAAGTACAAGGTCAGAAGAATCAGGCAAATTTGTTGTTCTAAAATGTTACTGAAAATATTGGTTGTTTGATTGTTACTCCCTTAAAACCTGTGCTTTTCAAAAGCAAATTTATTTTCCTTCTCGTGTTTTTCATAAAAAGTCTGTAAAATAGCTAATGTTTTTCATAAGGGAAACAAAGAAGCTAATGCAGCCAGTCCAATATAGCAAAGGGGTATCTTAGGATAAAATTACGTTAAAGTATCATCAAGCGCTGGTTATTATCCATACTTTTGGGACTAAACGAATTATTTACTAATGGGACTTTATACTCTCTACATTTATGCGAACGAGGACCGATAGTTAACAATGAATTGGAACAGAGTCCACCAAAAAGACTTAAAGTACACATTCAGATACGTTTGAAATCAAACGTTATAACGTCCGATCCAGGAGTGAACACGCTGTTTTAGGCTACTAAGCAAAGCAAAGGTGTTATCTTTCAGGACACCAATTTATTTACCCAGTTATTAAAAATTACAAATTTCAACGCAAGTTATTGTTTCACTGATTTATAAATGTTGCAGATCTGCGATTTTACTAGTTTTGGTAAGATTTCATTAATTGTTGAAAGATTGGTGCTACTATAGTAGGGCGGGTCATACTATGCATTTTTTTTAAATCAACGGAGAGGGGTGTTCAAATGACATATTTTGGTGTATAGAACACAATTCTGAAGAAAATATTTAATTCTGATAACCCTAACCTACATCATTTTGCAGTTGATTATTATTAAATTGTTGATTATTTTACTATTGTAGTTACCCCAGAATATGTCTTCTCACGTTTTCTATCATGGCTGCTCACGTTATCTCTCATAGAGCATTGTTCTAACTAATTCATATAAACACATATAATGTAATTCATATAATAATAATAATATTTAAATACTCAAATAAAAAGGTGTGCCATTCCACTTAATTGTAATTATCATACAGTTTGGTATATGAAATATTTTGACGGTTTTCTGGCGCGCATAAGGCCATTTTCTGAGCCACCTTTCTCAGAGGCTAGAATGTAACGTTTCAGAACATTCTAAAACGTTTTGTGAAATATTTGAAGTGACTCATGATTTATGAAGGCAGTGACCAATCTTTTCCCGCAAAGATCAAGGAAGAACACTATAGTGTTGTTAGTGAGCCTGGCAGCTACTATCTGTTCCACTTTACCCCAGAGAAAGCAACTAAAGAGGAGTCACATGCGGAGAAGATTGCTAAGGTCCTGTTTGCCTGGCTGAAAGAGAGGGGTTATGATAAGACCTTGTTGGCCATTGGAGGAGACTCAACAAATGTCAACACTGGTGTGAAAGCTGGAGCTGCACCTGGGGAGAAAGCTGGTCTGGTTGGTGTGCAACCTGCACACTGTTGAACTTCCCCTGCGCCATCTCATTGTTGACCTTGATGGCCCTACTCTGTCAGACAAAAAATTATCCGGGCCAATAGGAAAGCTCCTTGATTCTGCTACAGACTTTGATATCAATCCAAACTTCACCCGAATCTCTGTTGGCCCTCCACTGATCAAGCTTCCTGACAAGGTCATTCAAGATCTCTCAACTGATCAATACTATGGCTATAAAATTGCCTGTGCAGTCAGGGATGGAGTACTTCCTGCAGGGCTGGCTCTGTTAGAGATAGGACCAGTAAACCACAGCCGCTGGCTCACCACAGCGAACAGACTTCTCAGGCTCTGGGTGTCAAAGCACGGACTTAAAGAAAGAACCTGAAGATTCTGCATTTCATTGTGGAATTCATCATTGGAGTGTATTACCCATGTTGGTTCAACGTGAAGGTCAAGCACTCCTGGATCGAAGGGCCTAGGCACATCCTCTTTCAGCTGGACTGCCTCAAGTCCCAGAGAAAGGTGCTGCTGGATATTGTGATGCCAACTGTGAGAAGATCTGCTTGGTATGCCCACAGTGAAGTCATCCTCCAAACACTACTCTGATCTGAGGATCAGAAGGAGAGGATTGAAGGGGTGGAGAGAATCCTGGCCATCAGGGGAGAGGGGGACCCGGACACTCAGCTGGGGGACTCCTCTGTTAGGAGCAGAAGGACACCTGACATCAATTGTGATGCTTCCAGCATCGGTGACTTGATCAGCTGGTCAGAAGGTGTGTCAGAGCCACCTCTCACCTGCTCTCTAAGCACCTCAGAGGTGAAAAACTTCATCAACACCCCGCTGGAGGTGCGCAACTGGCCTTGCCATACACAAAGCATTGAGAGGGTTGTTAAAATGGTGACTGAGGCTTCTGCTAAGTACTTCTCACAGGAAAAGAGGGATGGAGGGATCAGGGCTCAGGAGACCAGCAGGAAGCTGATGTCCAAGTCTGAGTCAAAGCAGGATTTGTGCAACCTGGCAAAGTTCAAGATGTCAGGAGAATGATCTTTGTAATTATATCAGTGATATACATGCAGTTCACCTATTAATAAATATATGTAAAGTTGATTTGGCCTTGTCAATATAAATGATTTACCTTATATCTTTTAATATATTATAAAGGGGTTCAAAAGGGTAAAATTGGCAATTTAGAAATACAAAATGATGTAGGTTAGAGTTATCCTATCCAAAAAAGAAGCTCATATTTGAATTCCCCATGTAAAAACACATAATTTAGACACCCCTGATGGTAGGATTTCCTTCAGATTCATGTTGTCACCTGAGTTGCTGAGTACGACCCGCCCTACGTACTATAGCGTGCGGTCTACAAAGAAATTTATACTGTAGCGTACGGTCTACAACACATTTACAAATTCAATTACATTAAAACAAAAAAATTAAAGGACAAATAAACCAAATAATTCGTTTTATGGGATATAATGCCCGGTTAGGTTAAGTGAATGCCCGGTTAGGTCAACTGTATGCCCTTGACGACTAGTTAGGTTAAGTTGTGTATTTTTAAAACTAACGAAAATATCACAATTTAACCTAACCAATTGTCAACGGCATACAGTTGACCTAACCAGGCATTCAATTAACCTAACCGGGCATTAGGTATATCCCAGAGAATGAATTTTGTTTTATTTGTCCTTTAAATTTTTTGTTTTAATGTAACCGAATTAATATTTGTCTTCATGATTCCCCTTTTATAGTCCGCCTTGACCTCACATTCGTCCCCAAAGATAAAGTCGTCATTTCAGGTCAGGTCACTTCAGCACAAATTCTTTTGTAGACTAAAGATATCTTTGTGGACCGCATGCTATAGTAGCACCGAAAGATTTCAGAAGCAATTACTTAACGAATAATTGATAATTTAATTTCTTATCAGTTTCAAGACGTTCTAACTAGTCTTAACCATTAATAAAGCCAAAAATTTAATACATTTAAATTAAAAAAAAAGTTTGGTATATTTTTATTAATTTTAAAATTTTTAGTAGAAAATTTTCAATTTTAACTGTAAATACGAGAGTTGTTGATATCAGTTATTGGTATACCGATACTTTTTTAACAATTAAGATCCGGAACTGTTGTTTCTCCATACACACACACAGAGAATCACTTCAGCCTGAGCAGTCACAGGATAGGCGTCCAGTCCAATTGCAACCGTGGCGATAGTGGAAGTCGAACTCAGGCCTTCGGAGCTTGTATCCAGTCTTCAACCAAATGAACCATAGGAACTGTCGAATATTTTCGTGTTCCTGTATAATGTATTGCAACTCTTACTGTGAAAGAGTAATATGCTCAGAATGAAACTAATACATTACCTATCTCGCGGTTTCTGTTCATCTGACACATCGAAAACATCCTACTGCCGGTGATGAAATTGAAGATGAAATATTTCATTTATTTCTTTATCAAAGACGGACGAAGGCACGGAATGAAAGATCGATTCAGGTGACTAAGGACGATTATATGAAATTCTATGAGTTTCGATACGTTAAAGAAACTTTCCAAAATAAAGCTTTGGTCCGTTTTCAAAATGGGGCTTCTGGCGAACGAACCAAGAGAGAGAGAGAGAGGCTGGTTCATTTTTTTTTTTATTTGAGAACTGTCTGAAGAGGATAGATATCCTTACCAACGAACCATGATTCAGAAGGAAATTCAAGCTTCAGACTTATGAAAATGAAAAGGTTTATTGGCAGACTATAGTCCATATGACAAATATTATTAATACAATGACAGTTCATACACTAAGGATAAAAATATATACAATTGATTAGAAATAATACTGCACTGTCGAAGTTAAGTGGAGCTACACACAGACGTTTTCGTACCAAAAAGTCCATAGCTTAAGGATAAATGGCAGGACTCATGGATAGCTTGGATGATCGGGTTGGTTGATTTTTTAATTCTTTGCATTAGACTGTGTTGAGCACGTCTTGTTACCTCCGGGAAGCTCGGAACATTGCGGTTGCAAACATTTGCGAAGCTGAGCATCTCCGGGGTAATTTATGTAAGAGTCTAAACGACCTGTTGTACAGCAAATTTAGGGTTCTGCCAGAACCTTTTTTATAATTCACCCAGAGTTGCTGACCGTATATATTACTGCAGAAAGTACGAAAGTGTGTCTTTAGCTTCACTTGTACAGAAACGAAAGTTCCTTATGGTCATATTCGCTTTAGCACACAGGATTCGAGATTGTTTTCTTATATCCGAGTCATCACTCAAGGAGCTGGTAATAGTTTGACCCAAATACTTAAACTCTTGTACTTCCTCAATTACTTCACCATTCATTTTAAACCTTATATCAGCTGGCTGATTACAGCTTTTAGGATGAAATTGCATAACCTTAGTTTTTGTCACATTAAAAAGAATATCATGTTTCTGCGAATACACTTTGCAGACTTTTAGTAGCCGATCCAGACCTTTAACAGAGGGACTTATTAACACCATATCATCGGCATAAACTAAGTTATTTATCCTTGTGTTATCTATACATCCTACTGTTGCCTCATTAAGTAAAGCAATTAATCCGTCAATATACACATTAAACAGCATAGGGGAGAGCAAGGAGCCTTGTCTCACCCCACAAGAGGAGCCAAAACACTCGGATAGTACATTGCCCCACCTAACAGTGAAAGATTGGTGGGAATACCAAAATTTCAATAAATTTAATAATGTACATGGGAACCTTCCTGTCTTCTAGTTTTGCAAATAAAATATTGTGGTTCACCCTATCATATGCCTTACTTATATCAAGGAAACAGCTATAAATGGTTGAATTACTGTCAATGTATTTAGATATTGTTTCTTTAAGTACATAGATACACAGGTCAGTTGAGTGGGACCTTTTAAAGCCAAACTGATTAGATGTCCATAGGAAATCATTTAATCGGAGTAACAAGAGTTTTTCTAGTAGTTTCGAGAAGCAGGAAGCGACAGCAATAGGCCTGTAATTATTGCTGGACAGAATGTCTCCATACTTATTTTTGACCAGGGGCAAGATATATACCCTCATGAACTCTGCAGGGATATAGCTATGAGCAAGCATGGCTGATAGGAGCAATGATATATGCAGACATACTACGTCATTTGCATATTTTAAGTGCTCATTCGATAAGTCATCTACCCCTGACGCAGAACCAGTCTAACTCTTTAATTAACCTCTTTACTTCAGAAAATGATATCAAAATATTTTCCCTTGTCCCTCCCACAATCGTTTCGCTGCAATCTATCTTATTATCCCTACTCACACTATTAAGAATGTTAGAGTAGTGGTTTTTCCACAGCTTTGCAATTTTATCGTCCCCCGACACCCTATCAATAAATATCTATTTTAAGTTGCTTAGAAGTCTTCAGATTTTTTTTAACTACAAAACCCATATCAAAATATAAAAAAAGTATTTGATTAATTACGATACGTTTAAGTACATCAGAAATGGAATCTTGAATACTTCCGAGATTATCAAGTGTTGTTCATACATATTTTCAGTCTCTCATTAACAAAAAGTTAGAGATGCTGCTTTACTCATACAGTAATTATATACTCGTATATATTATGTAGGATTACAAATGATGATCTCTATTTTCAAACATTTATTATGAAAAAACTAACAAAGCCACAGCGAAAAGCAAGATACACAAATAAAGAACTCAAAGTTTTATTTACAAACTATTGAAGTTCAGTATGAGCTCCTTTTGTGGATCTGCAGACATCAAAGCAGTATTCTGTTTCCCTCTGCAGATCTACAAAAGGAGCTCATACTGAACTTCAATAGTTTGTAAATAAAACTGAGTTCTTTATTTGTGTATCTTGCTTTTCGCTGTAGCCTTGTTAGTTTTTTCATCATGCCTTCGACATTAAATACAAAGTTATTTAGGAATTAAATTCTTATAAGGCATTACTCAGTAATTCCATTCTTCCTCTGGGATACTTAAAAATCTTCACTGATACGGAACGTAATTCGTTTATATCGATGTTGTGAATTTCATTACTTACCCCGAATTTGGTACTTCGCTAATGGAACATTTTATCGAAAAGTTTTATGAAAGTCCAGTTAGATTAGGTTAGATTACGCCAACGAATGTCAAACGAAGCTGTGTCTCCATGTGCTGGATGTATTTACATTTGATTAGTGTCTCAATAAAGCTATCAACGTCTTGGGTATAAGTCCGTTAATCTAAACTAGACCATTAACTTCCAAACTCTTCTAATTCAACCTAATTTAAATCAGTCGGACTGTTAACATATATGCAACTCTTTCCGAGAAGGGGCCACCTCGTGGCCTCGTCATGCGATCACCGAAGTTAAATGTCATTTAGTCTGATCGATCGGTAGCTAGATGGACCGTCTTCTATATTCAAGTGTAGCGACTCCTAGTTAGGATACCACAAAACTGTAGATCCCTGTCGCATGACCTTTCCCCTTGCGAAGGAGGTTAAAGAACCCCAAAATATTACATATTAGCGTTCCGAAGGGGTTAGAAAGAAAACTCCCTTTTAAAAAGACTATTTATTGGAACGTGGTTTAACAATTTTGTATAATAAAAATAAAATAAAAAATTAGCACTGCAAATTATGGAAGCAAAATTTTTCAAAGATTAAAATAAATTTTTATATATATTTAACTGACACTCGAAAGACTTTGGCAAAGTTCAAAAAAAGAAAGTCGTCATCCTTATGTCAAAACATGTTGTAACTGGTGTACAAGTTAATAAATTAAAACAAAGCCAAGTTATACGAATTAACAATGGTCTATATGGCAGTCTAATATAATAGATAATAATAATAAATAATAAAGCAGTAAGAATATTGCAATCAAATTCCTCTTCAATTTTACTGTGGAATGAAATATTTATAAATATTTTCAATAAAATTACAAATTTGAAATAGGACGAAGAAATAAATTAATAATATTTTAAAGAAATCAAAATACAAATTTTAAATAAAATATGTATTGTACATAAGAAAAAATTAAATCAATAATTAAAGCTGTAAGTGTAAGTATTTAAAACGAGTCTTCCTCCCCTTCAATCACGTGTTCAATTTGTAATACAAAAATTTATATATAACTTCTATTAACAGTTTTAACTTCTGAACGACACAGTTTATCAACGTTCAATTCCGTCAATGTTACTATCCGATACATTTAAAAAAAAAACTCCCCATAAAATATATAAACAATGCTAAAAAAAAAATTATAATATATATATATATATATATACTATATATATACAGGGTGATCGAAAAGTCTCTCCGCAGTAGTAATAAGATATTTACTTATTGAAATTTTACATAAGGAGATATAAGAATTCGATAAATGTAATGACATATCATTGTTACCTGTTTAGAGTAAGTGCTGGAAGTGTTTTCCACCGTTTTCTCGACATAGCCGGATCCTTCTTCCTTTATTAGCAAATACTGTGTGTAATGTTTCAGCTGAAACTATTGATGAAATACAAACGGAGATCCGAACTTACGTGCAGTCTATTTCAGCCGAAACATTACACACAGTATTTGCTAATAAAATAAGAAGGATCCGGCTATGTCGAGAAAACGGTGGAAAACACTTCCAGCACTTACTCTAAAGAGGTAACAATGATATGTCATTACATTTATAGAATTCTTATATCTCCTTATGTAAAATTTCAATAAAGTAAATATCTTATTACTACTGCGGAGACACTTTTCGATCACCCTGTATATAAGAACACACTTTTTTTATGATGATCATCATTCAATTAAATGATGACTATTAAGGAATTACCTTGGCACTCTATTATATCCTTAAAACAAGAATACGAGAGAAAGTGCCAACCTCTTCGTAAGCATGCCTACACCCTGAAGCTATAACCGAAAGGCTACATTCGGCCTTACGCCATGGTGCCGAATACAGGATTATGTCTACAAATACTGGGTCCCTTTTCTTCGTATTCGGCTTTAGTGTGACACACAAGATAAAAGTCAGGCTGAAAAGAGGTAAAACAAATTTTTATAAGTTCTACTGAAAGAACATCGAATTCCGTAACAAATAACTACACGAGTTCTGTGAACCATCGAAATAGGTAAGCTTACAGTATATATGTTACGGCCTTTTTGAAAATGGGCATTACAATGCCGGCCACTTTGCAAAATGGCTGGTTATCCAACCAGCCATTTTGCGAAAAGGCAGAACTTCAGTTAAGATATTCAATCCAGTTCGATTGAAATTATTGAATGCCCGGTTAGGTCAACTGTCCGCCCTTGACGATTGGTTAGGTTAAGGCTTGATATTTTCGTTGTTGCTCGGTTAGGCATTCGGTTAACCTAACCGGCCATTCACTGTCCAGTTCAATATGAAGTTCTGCCGTTTGGCAAAATGGCCGACAGTATTATCAGTCATTTGGCAAAAAGGCCGGGTTTTTGGACCTTTCGCAAAATGGCCGTTATATAGAGACAGAATCATTAAAATGGGAGTCATCATATGAGGTAGGGAAGGTCTAAATGAGTTTCGTTCTAAACAACAGGTAACGGGTTATAATCTGAAACCCTTATTCTCCAACAAGAGGAAGGGTAGGGGTACTCTAGGAAGTCACACGAGCACGAGCACTGGTAAGTACAGCTAAACCCGAGGCGACTGCAGCAGGAGCCCATCCCGAAACCTTTACGTTCTGAACCCAATTCTTAACGACACGAACTACAATTTTAAATTAGAACAAAGTTACTTACGGTAGAAGCTAGCATCGATCCTCCGAACCAGACTGCGTATCTCTGCATTTTGTGGGCGATAACATTAACGTCAATTGGCTTCGGCTGAAAACAATGTAAACATTTGTGAATCTGCTGTTCGTTAAGGGTATTATACCTACAAGGTAAAATAACGGGATCTTAAGAATTTTTAATCTTGTATTACATGTCTGATGTGCAAGTTCACAAATTTCTGACAATAAATGGTCGCGTGACTTTACCCTATTACCAATTCGGAAGAGCTCTGCTTTATACGCGTTTTCTACTGTAAGAGAACGTTAACGCCTAGTAATCGCGTCGTATATGATGTCGTTACATGTTCATGAGAGCGGTCCTTTGTCAAGAAGGGTCTGGCTATAATTTACAATCCTTAACTTAACATTTAGAGTAGAATACACTGATACCGGAGAGTTACACTCCGAGAGAGACCCATGGTATCGCTGTCCGCGTTATCTACTGTTAAAGATCTTATAAGAAAAGTAGGTTAGGTTCCGAAGACCCCGAAAACATACGATTTTACATAAAATATTGGTATTATACATCTCGGTGATGTAGTGGTTAGCGTCACTGACTACGAATCTATCTGACCTGGGATCGAGACCCGGTGACGGCAGGCGACGCGCAGCAAAACCCAGCTGTTCATCCTTCCATACAAAGAAATTGGTTGGTACCCTGGGTAGCCTAGTGGTTAAGACGCTGGGCTGCTGGTGGGGTGCGGTTCGGATTCTACGTTAAACTGCGGGTCTAAGGTGGTGTGACGAGCTTGACCTTCGTCAGAATGACCAATTCGGGCGGAAGCAAAAGCAAGGTTAACCAAAGTTATATTAACCTGTAAATAAAATTTAACAAAACACACACACAATAGACCCGCAAATGCAAATAATAGAATATAACGCTCATCATTCACCTCACACCAGTCAGTGTCTCAAACTCTCGACTCGTCTGCCTTATCAGAATACCAAAATAAAGTTGAATTTACCGTAACGTCCATCCTCGACAATGTATTATACGCATGTATCCTCACCTTAATCCTGCCTCCGCTCAGCTGTTCAGTGATTCTAAGTCGGGACTCGACGATTCTTTTCAAGTCTCTGTGCAGCCGCCTGTCGAAATCTTTAAACATCGTGGAACCTCCAGAAAGGACGATGTTCTTGTACAATGGCCTCCGAACATCGATAGGGCAGTTCTGAATAACATTATCTACAGCATCGCTAATTGGTGTTGTAAAATCGGGGTTGGCAAACTGTTAAACAATCGTCGTTTGTAGTTAACGTCTCATTTATAATCGCAACGAAATTTCTAAAACGTTATTTAATATCTAATATTATGGTAGTTATTCGATGTTCGTAAAATAACGATCTATTAACGTTAAAACATTTACAAGCCATGATAATTTATTGTTTGATAATCAGTGTATTAATTTTTAAGTGATTTTACTACCATCTGTACTCTACATAATAAGGTTTAAAAAAAAAAAGTAGCTTGATCGGTTAAGGCACCGCCCAATAGTGCCGAGACTCCGCTGAGTCACGAGTTCGAGCCCCAGTGCAGCCTAAAGCCGGGCAGTTGTCTTTTCTGCATCTTACGTAACTATAAAACGGGGGGCCGGCCACCACCTTTAACTGACTGAGACTAAGGAAGCCCAAGCTCACTTCCTTGGGGGAATATGGAACATGATGTTACCTTTACCAATAATAGTCTATATTTAACGTTCCTTTCTCACCTCCGGATGAAAGAATATTTCTGGACCTAAAAACCTCTCGTATCCAACGTCGATTGCAAAGGGATGATTTGTAACGGGATTAACGCTATCATACCGCTTAATCCACTTGGCAGGGTCAGTGTCGTATTTACTGAACTCTTTGGCGATGTCTGGACATATGTAGCTGTACCGCTCTGAGAAATCGAGGGAAAGAATGTATAATTAACTCGACTGCTCCAAGAGGTAATTCATGAAGATGGTATAACCCTATTTATGATAACATTGAGCAACTTCTTCAGTTAAACTTGAGTATAAAATGAAGCTTCCGATTTCTTTGTAGAGGCAAGATGACTGATTAGGTTGATATAACAACTCCAACCTTTGCTACAGAATTTAAGCCTGTATACTTTAATTAATAAAATTGAAATATGCAAAACTTGTTTTACTTTTGCACCCGAATATTATTTAACTTAAATAATATTCGAGTGTTATCAGAACTATTGACTAACAACGAAACGGACTGATTGTAATTAAAAAAATCCAACTATCTGCCCTCCGACCACTATAACGTCATTTATGGAGTAGATGACCTGGCCTAAGCTGGCAGTGATAAGATTCCATTTCTATCCACACTATTGAACTTTTAACAGCCTACTTTAACTGTTCTACCTTTGACTGCTTTAGCAGTTTCCATGCTCATTTGAGGAGGAATATTCGGCTCTCTCTCCCTCAAAAGACTTTGGACGAAAGAGGTGATATCTCTCCCTGCGATTGGTATGTGTTTAATACAACTTCCAATCACGTAACCATCGGCCTAGAAGCAAAATAAAAATAATCGTCAAACGCGTTCATTAATGGAATCTGTACCATAATAGGCTTAACTACACTAAAATTTTAATTATTGTGGAGTATCAGAAAGGGAGAGAGAGTGAGTTACAAGGAGTTACAAGGAAAAGAAGTACCTCAAAAGGCCTTGCGGCCCATACCGAGGAGGTACCAATGGCAACGGGTGCCAGGGAAAATTTGTAAAAGTTTATTTTTCTTTCAACTATCCTAGCAGTAGTAGAAAACTGGATAGAAAAGTAGAAGGCTCTCTCCCCACCCTCCGCTCCCTCCCTGCCAGAGGCAGGTACGGAAAAAGGTTGAAGAAAATACCTTGACCCTGGAAAAGTAGCCAAGGAAATTTTACAGGAAAGTGGAGAATATATAAATAGCTCTATATTTAGCTTGCTCACAGAGACACCGAGCAAGCGAACTCCTGCAGAGTTTTCTGAGGTTTTAATCTTAAACTATGAGTGTGTTCAGTACTTTGTCTAGCCTATTTTTAAACAGATTTACACTTTGACTGGAAACAACCTCTGAGGGAAGTTGGTTCCAGATATTAACTATTTTATAGGAAAAGAAATTTCCGCAGACTGAGGTCCTAAATGTCTTTACACACTCAAATAGTGTGCAAGATTTCGTCTAACCTTTTCTTGAACTGATCCACAGAGGAACTGTTCACAACTTCCGAAGGTAACCTGTTCCATGTGTCACAGATCTTATACGTAACGTAATTCCCACACACACTAGTCCTAAACCGTTTCAAATCCAACTTCCAACCATTGTTGCGAGTTGGGTTATCATTTAAACTAAACATACTTCTAAAATCGACATCGTTGAACCCTCGTAAGAGCTTGAAAACCTCGATCAGTTGACCGCGCAGCCTCCGAGTTTCAAGCGAAAACAAGTTCAGGGCGCGTAACCGTCGATTGTAGCCCATATGCCTAACGGAAGGGATAACTTTGTGGCCCTCGCCTGCACTCGCTCCAGCCTCTCAATATCTTTCCTGAGGGTGGGCGACCAGAACTGCACAGCATACTCCAGGTACGGCCGAACAAGGGAATTGTACAGTGAGAGCACAATCTCCTTGTTCCGAAACTGAAATTGCCTCCTGATATAACCCAATAGTTTCTGGGCTTTCTTTTCCACCTCTACACACTGTTTCGTAAACTTAAGGTCGCTGCTAATTAGCACACCCAAGTCCTTTTCTAAATCAGTCACCTCGATATTACTGCCCAACATCGAGTAGTCCGACTTGGGATTGGCGTAGCCAATGTGCATCACTTTGCATTTACCCAAGTTAAACGGCATTTGCCATTTTTCGGACCACTCTCCTATCCTACCTAGGTCCGCACGCAGTTCCTCGATCGCTTCGGGCGTCCCAACATTGGCCCCAAGCTTGGTGTCATCAGCGAATTTGGCGATCCGACTGACGATGCCACCGTCGATATCATTTATGTAAATGGTAAACAACAGTGGCCCCAAAACGGAACCCTGAGGAACCCCACTAGTGACCGAGGCCCAACCCGAACTAGCCCCTTTAATTACCACCCTCTGCCGCCTATTCCTCAGCCAGTTTTCAATCCACCTACCTATTTCCCCACCGATACCCAGCGCGCGCACTTTCGCCATTAGCCGGCGGTGAGGTACCTTATCAAAGGCTTTCTGAAAGTCGAGATAAAGTATATCAATCGCCCTACTCTTATCGTACTCACTCAACATGACGTGGAAAAACTCGAGCAAGTTGGTGAGACACGACCTATGCCGTCTAAACCCATGTTGGGAGTCCCCAAGCAGCTTGTAGGAATCCAAATGGTCAACGATTCTATCAGCTATTATCCTTTCTAATAATTTACCTACAACTGAAGTGAGACTAATAGGACGATAGTTCCCTGGACTTTCGTGATCCCCTTTCTTAAAGATAGGGGTCACGTTGGCCTCCCTCCAGTCACCAGGCACCTGGCCCATCACCAACGATTTGTTGAAGACTGTAGCCAGGTGGGGAGCCACCTGGTCGCGCACTTCTCGCAAAACACTGGGGAGAAACTGGTCTGGCCCAGGAGCCTTAAACGCGCTCAGTTTGTCTATTCTATGAGCAACGACTGTCGCGGTACATCTAACACTATCCAGGCCAGCACCTTCGTGCCTCACAGCTGGCTCGGGGATGACGCGGGTATCCTCCCTGGTGAACACTCCCGCAAAGTACTCATTAAGCACATTAGCGATGTCCGCGTCGGAGGTCCGCAGAACGCCGCTTCCGTCCTTTAAAGGACCTATCATGCTTCTAATGGGCTTTCTACTATTAACATAACTGAAGAACTCCTTAGGGTTCCCCTTGCAGAGGCTTGCCACCCGTAGTTCTTCGTTACGTTTCGCTAGCCTAACCTTCGCCTTCACTTCCCTACACAGGCGGACATACGCTTCAGTGTTCTCGTGGGAACGATTGGCCTTCGCCCTCCTATACGCTACTTTCCTATTTCGGATAGCCGAAGCGATGCCACGATTGAACCACTTAGGCTGCGTTGAAGCAGGGGTGACCGGTTTTGAGGGTATGGCAGCAGACTGCAGCACCATAAACTCATCCCGGAATGCACTCCACACTCCCTCAACATCGCCGCCAACCTCTAACCCCATCTCTGCTACGCTATCCCTGAGGCTAACAAAGTTCGCCCGCCGGAGATCGAGCTTACTGCCTCTCGAGTTACTACGCTTCACCCGAGGGACGCACACACGGAACCTAATAAGACCGTGATCACTCCCGCCCAACGATTCGTCAACGGTGAGGCCAGTGACGAGGTTGTCTTCGGTCGTGAATACTAAGTCTAGAACGCTTTCGCCTCGTGTAGGCTCGTTGACCCACTGAGTGAGGAAGTTCTCATCAGCAAAGTCAACTAGCCTCCTCCCTTCAGCATCGGCAGTCCTGTTTTCCCACTTTATGCCGCGACAGTTGAAGTCTCCTAAAACTACACACACCCTATCCCCTAGCAGGCTACTGAGTTCGGTGTACAGGGCTGTATCGTCCTCGAGGAGGAGATGCGGAGGTCTGTACACCAAGATTAACCTATAGTTCGTCCCTCCCACGTTCAGATCGACGCCAAGCAGCTCCCGTTCCGACCGGAACTGGCAGTCAACCGGACTCAACGTGTCTCTGACGTATATTAGTACCCCACCCCCCTCCCCACGGGTGCGGTCTTTGCGAAACATTCTATACCCGGGAATTTCGAACTCCCCAACGTAGTCCCTACGATCAGTATGAATCCAGGACTCGGTGATAGCAACGATATCCTGGTATTCTGATGCTAAGAGCGCCCGTAGCTCGCAAAACTTGTTCCTAATTGACCTAGCATTAAAAAGCATTGCACGGAGGGAGCCTTCCCTATTCTGACCGCCCCCTAGCACGACCCGTTTCCCGAACAGCCAGGGCTGTCGGGAGTTGAAGAGCCCCTCACTAACGAGGGGGCAACTTCCGCAGGAGACTGAGCCCCCTCCAACGTAGGAGGAGGGTCACCCACCTGTACTTCGACGCACCCTTCAGTGAAGGTACGTCCGCCACCGGCTCATCCTCATCTCTCCCCGGTGGGGGCCCATCATCTCTCCCCGGACTCGACCTCACCATTCTGTATAGGTGCCGGTCGAGCAGCGCGCCTAGCACACCTTTACCCTTGTTATTGAGGTGGACACCATCCCTCTGGTAAAGGTCCCACCTACCCGAAAATGCATCGAAGGGGTCAATAAACTTCACGCCCAGCGGAACGCACAAGTCTTGTACCCTCTCGTTGATGCCAATGACCTTACTGAGCGCGTGGTCACTGACATTCATTCGCGGTAAAATACCCATTAACATTCCCCTGTCTGTCTTCAGTTTTAGATCATCCGCAAGAGACATGATCTCGGTGATGATCCCTTCGTAAGACCTACCCCACCGCCTTTGAGGAACAGGTCATTGCCACCAGCGTGGACAACGATCGCAGTCCTCCGACTAGCCACGCGCACCTTCTCTACCTCCTTCCTTAAGTGCGCCGTTCCCCGCCCAGGTAAGCACCTTACCTTCCTCCCATCCGAGAGAGAGAGAGAGAGAGTTACAGAGGAGTTACAAGGAAAAGAAGTACCTCAAAAGGCCTTGCGGCCCATACCGAGGAGGTACCAATGGCAACGGGTGCCAGGGAAAATTTTGTGAGTTTATTTTTCTTTCAACTATCCTAGCAGTAGTAGAAAACTGGATAGAAAAGTAGAAGGCTCTCTCCCCACCCTCCCTGCCAGAGGCAGGTACGGAAAAAGGTTGAAGAAAATACCTTGACCCTGGAAAAGTAGCCAAGGAAATTTTACAGGAAAGAGGAGAATATATAAATAGCTCTATATTTAGCTTGCTCACAGAGACACCGAGCAAGCGAACTCCTGCAGAGTTTTCTGAGGTTTTAATCTTAAACTATGAGTGTGTTCAGTATTTTGTCTAGCCTATTTTTAAACAGATTTACACTGACTGGAAACAACCTCTGAGGGAAGTTGGAGAGAGATAGAGATAGATAGAGAGAGAGATAGAGAGAGAGAGTTACAAGGAGGAGTTACAAGGAAAAGTTACAAGGAAAAGAAGTACCTCAAAAGGCCTTGCGGCCCATACCGAGGAGGTACCAATGGCAACGGGTGCCAGGGAAAATTTTGTCTTTCAACTATGCTAGCAGTAGTAGAAAACTGGATAGAAAAGTAGAAGGCTCTCTCCCCACCCTCCCTGCCAGAGGCAGGTACGGAAAAAGGTTGAAGAAAATACCTTGACCCTGGAAAAGTAGCCAAGGAAATTTTACAGGAAAGTGGAGAATAAAGCAAGCCTCTGAGAGAGAGAGAGAGAGAGATAGAGAGAGAGAGAGAGAATCCTATAAATTATTTATTAATCACCTTCTTTAAAGCCAAGTTTCTTCTTGCAAAAAAAAAAAAAAATTAACATTTTTTGAAAAATTCACTTTTTTAGCAAATTTTCTTCTACAAATAAGTTCCAAAATACAAAAAAATACAATTAGGTTAGCTTCAGTTATTGATTTTGTCAATATCAAGTGAATAAATGTTATTTATGAGGCTCTACTTACGACTGGAATAATGTGAGTGACCCCATCACCAGAGTCAATAACTGTTCCAGTGAGGGACCTCTCAGTCACTTGCCGAGAAGCCCAAGATGCAGCTAGAGAAAGGACAGCTGAACGGCGATGTACAGGCCAGGAACGTTAAATGACTCGAACATTATTTCTGAAAGTTTAACAATAAATACCAAAATGTAATGCTCCTAAATCTACTTGAAATAATGTTTTACCTAACCTAGGGTCTGCCCTCAATGTTCAGCATTCTCTCAACTTTTAAAAATATAATCAATTGAGACGTAATATACTGTAATAAACTTTATATTTAAGTATGCTTCATACATGCGTTTCACTGGTTTACAAAGAGACATGTTAAACTATTCAGCCCAGTTTCTCATAACTAACCATTTAGACCAATTTCTGTATGTACTAATAATTCTAAACAATGGTAAAATTTTGCTAAATAATTTAATCAATTACGAGGTAAGAAAAAGTATACAACTCTAAACCCAAAAGTCGACAACTTAACGGACTAATTATTTGTCACACTGGTAAATGGTGTCTAATACAAGTAATATTGGCAGAAGACCTTCATGACCAAACTGACACATTTTACATAGTTGCTTATCTCATATTTAATGCAGTACACTATTAAATTAGTTGAGAACATTATAATTACCTCTGTGGAATTCTATAGGGGAAAAAAACTCATAATAGTGAACCCTACAGCTTCTTAAAATACCATGTTCAATTGTTCATATATACAGGACAGGAGGCTATAGAATATTTTAATTGCTATGCTCATGAGGACAAGTGGTATATTTCTTCAGTCACCACCCACAAATTAAGGAAACTCAGTCAATTTCTGGCTTTTAAAAAGGATTCATTAAAGGAAGATGATAGTATTATTGTTGCTGTTTTGGGGTTGTTTAACTTCCCCCATAACATGAAGTCATGCAACAGTTCTAAGAGATATACAGCTTCACTCAGGATCTGAACCATGGATCACTACCTCATCTGGATGCAGAGGGATAGTAACCCATTCAAACTACTACTACTACTACAACTACTATTCTCAGCATGCTATTTTTTCAATTACAGGGAGCAATTGCGTGCTCCCCGAACTACTCTTACTCTCTGGCGACATTAAGACTAATCCAGGCCCCACTACAACTTACACGTCACCATACACAAAGACAGACACAATAGCACCAGGAGACACATACAGAAGTATAATATTAACATATTACAGTACAACGTAGATGGCCTCACAAACAAATCATGCAGCTTAGGGAATTCGTACACAAACAAAACATTCACATAGCACTTACACAAGAAAAAACTAAAACGCACACACAAAACACCCACCATCCCTGACTTCACGGCGATCCGTCAAGATCGTACTGGGGTAGACTCATCACTTACATACGTAAAAGCATTAGCTACACTGATGCTACCCAGAACATTACAAACACAATCCAAGCAGATAACACTATAGAAATACAGGCAGTTAACATTAAAACACGCGCAAAACAGACCACCACACTAATCAACATTTACATCCCACCAGATAGTTCACCTCAGGTGCCAGCCAATTACAATCCACAGTTACACAATCTGGCCTCTCACTAATGTCATCTTAGGAGGAGACTTCAACGACAAAGACACTAGTTGGTACCTGCACAACCAAAACACCAGCCTCTTCATTCTTAACAATACAGAAGAACATACACATATACCACATCAAGCAGGATACTGAAACTCCTAGCCAGACATAACGTTCTGTTCCCCATCACTAGCAACACATACACAATGGAGAACAGAAAAACAACTGTCATCAGACCACCTGCCCATCATCATTACAACACATTCTACACTCTGCCCAAACAGCCTTAGGCACACTTACAGAAATTACAAGAAAGCTGATTGAGAACAGTTCAAAATACAGACTGAGGAACAATTCACCACATTAAACATCAATACAACACTCAAGACATTTAATCAGATCATCAATAATGCAAACAAATACATACCCAAGGGCAACATTAGGAAATACAACCCAAATTACACTAGAGAAATAGCCCACCACATAAGGCAACGTAACAACCTCAAATATAAAACACAAACACCACACACAGAAGCCATAAAACAGCAGATACAACAGCTCAACACAGAAATAAACAAACAAAGAAAAACAAAAACATTCAGGGAATTCATAACACTAAACCACTCCACAGATACATCCAGGATATACAAGACTATAAACAGCATTACCCACTCTAACAGCGGCATTCACACCTCACACGCGGCTATCTGTCGCAGCCAAAATAATATCCTAACATACACACAAGCTAACATTCTAGTTAATCACTACTCAAAGATAAGTCACTTAAAGAGAGAGAACAACGAGAAACACGCAGACAGATAAACAGCCAGACACAAGAAAACCTACAGACTCAACACGGCCATTACACCCTTCAATACAGACTAGACCACAAAGATCATCAAAAACATTAAGAATTCGAAGGCTACTGACCAGACAACATATCTAACATACACCTTAAACACTTGGGCCCACAAGGAATACTAGCTCTCACAAATATCAGCACATATTCATACCAACACTATTATTCCTGACATATGGAAACAAGGTAAAATTATTACACTACTCAAACCAAACAAAAATCCAACAGAACCAGCTTCCTATAGACCCATTACTTTACTATGCACACCTTCCAAAGTAACAAAGACTAATCTTACAAATCACCAACCCACACATTCCACTATCGCCTACTCAACATGGATTCAGACCTCACCAGAGTCACCACAACATTACTCACTAACCTCACGCAGCACATCATGGATGGCATCAACTCCAGACGACCAGCTCAACGTACACTAGTAGCAACAATAGACATTAGTAAAACATTTGATGCTATCCCACTCTTCCCTCTCATAAACAAAATACTCAACACAAATATGCACAATAACACCAAAAGGTGGCTGAGCAACTATCTTTCAGGAAGATACTCACATGTCACATTTAATGGCGTCATCCAAAATCAAGCTTTTTCCGAACGGGGTCCCTCAAGGCTCTGTTCTCTCACCAACATTGTTCAACTTACACATGCATGACATTCCAACACCCATAGAAAACAAGCTTACCTTATCATCATATGCAGATGACATCACTCTAACATCCACCCACAACAACATCGACACCGATACAAATAACCTACAAACATACATAAACAGTATACAAGACTGGCTCACACAATAGACTCAAAGTAGCGCCCACAAAATCAACCATCACCTTGCTTACAAGAAACACAAAAGAACACCAGGTAATTCCACAGCTTACACTAAACATCAACATTCCACACACTCACAGGACCAAAATACTTGGGGGTCACATACAACACTATCTTTTGCAAACCACATTCAGGACATTAAAAACAAATGTACGTCAAGACTTAACACGCTTAGGGTACTAACAGGCACAAACTTTGGACATCAGCAGGAAACAACATCACTCATATACAAACAATATATTCGCTCAGTTATGGACTATGCTAGCCCATGTTGGGCACCCATTATCTCAAACACACACACAAACACCTTACAGACAATACAAAACAACGCACTTCGTATCATTACAGGATGCACTCAAACAACACCAATAGAACACCTGCACACAGAAACAAAAATACTGAAAGTTAGGGAACATTTAGACATGAGGGGAACACAATTCATGGCAGCAGCAACAACTAATCCACAACAGTGACAACACCCCTGCCACTACATGTACAATCATGCACCAACACCTCGCACCATTAAGGTAACATCAGAGACATTATAACCAAATACTCCATTCCATACCACGCCCCACAAACATCACAGTACAAAAAAAAAAACACACACACACACACCTAACCCCAAAGCACTGACGACTCGGTCCGAATGCGGTCCTAGGTGCGAAGCCACCACCCATTAACAGGTCAGAGATCAGCCTGAGCAGATCGGATCGAGTTAACTTAGCACGATTCCAATGTGACAGACTAGACAACTCCATAGACGACACCTGCCACCTGTGCCAGGACACACCCACACAATTGAACACATTATGACAGACTGTACCGCTCTAGCACAACAACGAACACAACATCACTAGTGTGCTGAACCTCTAGTCCACTCCGGAGAGGGCGATCGGTTACCTGCGTGCCGCCGGCTTGCTCAATCAGGGTGGGCTGATTGGCTAAACAACAACTACTACCCAGACACAATGTTCCTTACTTTGCCGATCTATGGGAAGTGGTGATGTGACATGACTATGATGCAGCCTGAAGATGACAGTACAACATACCTGCAGTGTATTCTCTATTTTCAGGAGTGTTGAGAGGGGGTTCAGTAAGGAGGAAATAATGGTCTTCAGGTTCTGCTCTCAAATACTTGAATATACACTGCTCCATAAATTTCTCCATTAGATCCCAATCTTCAACAATGCCATGTCGTACAGGATACTAAATGAAACCAGAAGAGATATTAGCAAGGCTTCCAATAAAGTAGTTAATTCCCCCCCACCCCAACATACACACCAACCTACATTTCTTTAGGGAATATCAATCCCTATACATTACCCTAACCCTAAAAAATTATGCAGTAAATTACAACAGGTAACTCTGGTTATGAAATTTGCAAAAATTTTGTGTTAAACCCAAAATTCCTATGAGCCTGAAGAACTTATCTGCAGTTGATCTAAATTACAAGCCCTACTTGATTTAAAAATGAATTTAATTAAAAGTCAACTGATAAATTAAATAGACTAGATAGGTTGATGAACCATAAAAGGTACTCTAATACTTCACGTAAGATATCAGTACTTAGACCCACTTTCACAGCATAGCCAGTAGCTTCCATTGCTTCATCTCCAATAAAGAAATCAAGATCTTCAACACCCTTGCATAGCCTCCTTTGGCTTTGTTCTCCTACTCGAGCTGTTTCCTTAATTGCAACAGCTGATGGTATTATGAGTTGAGGTTCATGATTCCCAGCAAAGCCTAGTTTTGTGTAACTGAAAAAGACAATAAAACAAAAATAAGCATAATAAACTCAGCAACTAGCTTAGGTATGGCTATAGTAGTAAGTAATTTTGTAGAAGCTGTAGCTGCCAATGTAATATCAGATGTATTAAAATTTATATTAACTGGCTGCTACTTAACCCTTTAAAGATGAGTCCACAGCATATGCAGTCACTCTTGTTACCAGAACATACAGGTTTTAGTGTTATTCATAACTAAATATTTTAGTAACTAGTCACTGAAATGATGCACATAATTTTAGGTTCCTTTCCCAACTAAATGACATCTATATATGATGCATTCAGTGGAGAAGGGGCGAACGCCACAAAATTTAAAAAAATGAGTTTTTTGTGCGTATATTATCCTTTAAAACCTTTGCTTTACCTATGCAAAAAATTAGATGTTAGTCTGCACTCTTTCACGGTAAAATTTAGGTTAAAGACAGGTGATAAACTAGCAAGATAGGTTCATCGAGGAGTTCAGGTGGTGCATTGTCATTAGGAAATCAACAACTACTAAATTTACAGATGCAAGAAAGTTAATATTTGACTTTCAACACAAAGAAGGCTACGTAATATCTACTGCATACCGCACAACCCCAGATAATAGCCATCCCGTCAGACTGCAGAAAGGGAAAAAAATCCGTGTCAGTTTATTCAATCTAGCCCAGCAGACACTGCAACCAAAGTATTCCCAATTGCTGCCAATAACTAAGGAAAAAAATAAAAGATCTCAAAGAATTATCAGACCTAATTGCAGTGAACTATTATACAAGATTGTTAAAGGAACTGGAAGAAACCGAAACAGTTGAAGCAGGTAATACAACATTCGATGAAGAGGACCAAATAATGGATTACACCAGTTAACATCAGAAGCTATCAATAAATAATATTGTAAAATTTCTTGGCATTTTATTATATCGACATATTACACAACAATATTTTACTCAAATGTGTGTTCAAATTCATACAACATTTCAATAAACCGGAAAAATACAAAGGTTTAAAGTTTACAAACTTTAACTGCATTTTGTGGCATAATTCGAAAATGTTGCGTTCGCCCCTTCTCCACCAAACGCGTCATATAAACATGTAGGAGGATTTATAGAAATGAGGCATTGTAGTACAATTTATATTATTTCTGGTGGACCTTAAGGTATGGTACCATCTGTCATTAAAGGGTTAAATAAGCCTGTCACACATTTATTACAGCTAAATTACTATTTTAGATTAATTAACATGACTTACCACGACCCATCACCATTAAAATCTTCCTGTACAAGTTATATAATTAAACAATGCAGCATAACAATAGGCAAAAGGCATCAGCTATTCATTTTAATTTGTAGGATTAGGGGTGGGGAGAGGTGACAAAAAAAATTTTAAGTGAAAAGGACAAGAAAAATCACAGGAAATTTCATATTTTAACTGGGCCTATCATCTTTGATTTAAATAACCCTTGGTGCATTATGAAAATAACTGCCGCAAGTTATACCATACTAGGGCTACACCCAAATTTGTAAACAGATTTACTGAAGACTAACAATTAAAATTATGAAAGTTTACATGTACAAAATCTTTGACTTTGCACTAGAATTTTTTTTTTTTTTTTTTGCCAAATTCTGCAAAATGCTAGTTAGTAGAACTTGACAAAAATTTCCAACTGCAAGCACCTCGTGGTGTAGTGGTTAATGTCATTGACTATGAGTCCATTGGCCCCAGGATCAAAATCCAGTGACAACAGGCAGCATGCAACAAAACCCAGCTGTTCATACTTCACACAAAAATTGATTGGTAGATAAATGGGTAACCTGGGTAGCCTAGTGGTTAAGAACATTGGGCATACATGTTGTCTAGTTTTCAGATAATATTTCAAAGCTCAACAATAGTTAAAACAAAAGAAAGGACTAAAGGTGAGAGGGCTTCAATTCTGCTCTTCACTATCAAAGTCTCAGCCAGATTGCCATTGCAAAACAAATGAAATGCTCAAGATGTGCAGTCCAAACCACACTGAGATAGTTCCAGGATACAAAATCTCACTCTAGTAGGGCCATGACTCCAGATTTGAAAAAATTTACTGGAGCACAGCTCTGAATTTACTTTTTTTTCCCTTACACCACTAGATAGGTTAATGATAGTAAACTCTTGAATTGACGACATACCAATTACAAATTGTTTTAGCTAAACATAATAATACAATAATGTACAGTTTATAACTCACCTTAAGTTTATTTATTCATTGCAGCAGCAACAGTGGACGATGTTAGACCTTGCATGTAGGCATTTGTTGTGAATTTACCACCATGTATGCTTGGCCACTGATCAATGGCTTTCTGTGTGATCATTACAGCAGATCTAGTGCCTGGAGCTGGACCCTCCTTCACAATTCTGCACAGCTTAGTCAAATGAGATGGCTTAATGGATCCTTTGTGTTCAACAATGTAACCAAGAATGGAGAATGTCCCTTCAGCTGGTGCTTCACTCAGGCAGTTGATCCATCTTTATCAAAATGCTTTAATCTCTCTGTGATTCCTTTCCACAGCTGTTCTATATATTCTGTCAGCCAATTTATCACTGAGTCTTTTGTAAAACTACTTTCAGATCTGGTTCTGGATGGTCTAGCAACTTCAGCAACTGGTAGTAATCAGAACGTTTCTTGATGTATTTGTAAACTTCATTTAGGATGTAATCCTCAGCTGTTAGTTCCTTTTGCTGCCCTGTGGTATCGTGCTTAAATCAGAAACTACATCATTTGCATTTCCTCCATTAGCTAATTTGGAAATTGTTTCCATCACTCTTAACATAACAGTTTTCCTCCTTCTTTATAAAATATATTTTCTACAAATTCTGCACTAACTGTGGTTTTTTGAGCTACTTGCAACATAATCTTTGTTACATAGGAAATCAATACATAGAACTTGGCACTAATTTCTTTCTCTTGTGGATGATCAGAAACACACAATTTTCCACAAATCTGTCAAATTGATCAAATTCGTAATTAACCATGTGAGTATCAGATTTGAGTTTTGGTCTCTTAAAATATTTTTTTTGGAATTAAAATGTTCCTCCCAGTTTTGCTTCTTTGAATATTTGTTCTTGCATTGACCACAAAAGTAACCCCTTTTAACACCCTCACTTTTCTCTCCAACTTCTTCAATATTAGGATCCATTATTGATTATTGACTACCTGAAAAAATACAAAATAAGTAAAAGTTAGTAAATATAGTACCGTATGGTAAAAGTAAGTAAAAATAGTACAATGAAAGTAAGTAAATGTAAGTGCTTTAAACTTAGTAAAAGTAAGGAAGAGTAAGTAAAAGTAAGTTTAAACTTAACTAAACTTTTCAATTCTAGAGTCATGGTGGATTACTTAAAACCGCACAAGTAATTATATGGCCAATTTATCAAACCTGGCCAAGATCAATGGAACATAGTCCAATCCTGATAATTTTATATTAAAAAAATATATGTTTTAATAAAATTTTAATTATCAAAACATTGAAGCTTAACAAAAAATAAAAATAATTGTTAAATATGGAATTACCAACTAAACTTAAAATAGCTAAATTTGTAATTTAAAAAAATTGGTTTGTACAAGAACGTATACGCAAAAAAATCGCATAATGTCTAGCGGATGAACAAAACCCAAACCCAAATTTACTTTTTCTCATGGTCAAATTTACTGGAGCAATGCTCCCAAGATCCCAGGAATCTGGAGTCATGAGTAGGGCTCTATGGTTTCTTCTCACCAACTCAACTGCTGTCTCTGTATAGGGGTCTTGTCAACCCCTGTATGGAGTACCTATGCTTATCATGTGAGAGATGGCTCAACCAACACATCCCTACTTCACCAGGTGGAATCAAAGGTCTCTCTCTCTCTCTCTCCTTACTATCTCCATTATAATGGACAGTGCTCTTCTGAACTCTCTAACTGCATGCCTCCTGCTTTAAGGAGAGCACACTGTACCAGACTTTTGACACATTCTCATTCCTTTTCTGTCCAACTCTCTAATGCAAGGGACCTATCAAGGTTATCCAAGTCATGAGCTAATAATAGAAGAATCATGCAAAACATCAATCTCAAGTCAGCTAACTAATGTACAACTATTTACCAAGTACTATCACAGTAGTCCAGAAACATTAAGCTAACAATATACAGTATATATTTACAATCTACAAACACACACTCATTCATGAAAGCATCATGTTGAAGGTATTCTCTTTCTTTCTTCAACAATGTAGCTAATAAGATTTTTTCATTAAAATTTCAAGTCCCTCGTGGCCAATTTGGGGTGGGGGGGTGGGGGGATAGTTAGGCCTTATACAATTTAAGTTTATAAAATTATTAGGTAATGGTTCAGAATAGGGGCGCAACCTCAATTTTTGTGTTTTTTCCACCAAAACATGCTAAAACCACTGGTTTCCTGTTGTTTAGGATGAATGTCACTATTGCCATTACAGTAAATTATTGCTTGAAGTGATTTCACCCCCCCAACCCCTCCTACAATCTTGGGGACCACCGTGGGAACCAGGGGTTTTGGGTGGGGGAACACAGCACAAGCAATAATTTACTGTAATAGCGATGGTCAGATTTATCCTAAACAGGAAACCAATGGTTTTAGCATATAGGGTGTCCCAAAAAAAACTATATACTCTTTATAGCATCATATATTTTATAATTAAACAAAACTAAATATATTGTTATAGCAATTGCCAATAAAAGGTAAATTAGTAATCTAAGTGATCAAAATTTTATAGCGAGTTGTTTGCATATAAAATTTAATTAACTACGCCAAGTGCTCAAAATGTTCTCTGGCGGCATGAATGCACTTTTGAATGTGTCGACTAACTGATTCGCAGACATGGACTAATGTGGATGCTGTGATGGTCCCACACTTTTCCCTAATTACATCCTTAAGGTGTTCAAGTGTTGCAGGTCTTATACCATAAACTGCATCCTTCAGGTAGCCCCACAAGTAAAAATCAAGTGGAGTCAAGTCCGGTGAATGTGGAGAATACTCAATGCTTCCTCTTCATCGTATCCAACGGTTAGGCAATGTTTCATCAAGGTACCTTCTGACATCACAATGATAATGAGGGGGGGCTCCATCTTGTTGAAAGTAAGTCATTGTTTCCAAACAATTTCCAAACTGCAAGTATAATTTCTGTCTGCAGCATGTCGAGATATGCGGCACCAGTAACTGTCCCATTAAAGAAAAATGGTCCAACCAAACCCCTGGATGATAAACCACACCATGCTGTTAATCCTGGTAAATTAACATGTTTATCCACATAAACGTGTGGATTATCAAGTGACCAGTACCTGCAGTTGTGTCTATTTACTGTGCCATTCAGCTTGAAGGTAGCTTCATCAGACCAGACAATTTTGTTGTATTGAAAGTACATTCATGCTGCCGGAGAACATTTTGAGCACTTGGCGTAGTTAATTAAATTTTATATGCAAACAACTCGCTATAACATTTTGATCACTTAGATTACTAATTTACCTTTCATTGGCAATTGCTATAACAATATATTGTTTGGGTTTTTTTTAAATTATAAAATATATGATGCTATAAAGAGTAGTATAGTTTTTTTTGGGACACCCTGTATTTTGGAGAAAAAAATATGGTAATTATTTACATTACCAGATGTATTTATTCCGAACATTTTTTACATATCAAATAGTACTAGAAGATGCATAAAAATGTGTAAATAAGTAATTAACCTAAGTTAATGAGGGCAGCCCCCCCCTCAACCCCCCTTATGATTTTAGGCTTACCTAACCTTACACAGCTGCAAGCTCTACTAGCATCACCACACAGCCATCACAGACTGAAGCCATTTTCAAACTGAAGTGAATGAACGATAGTAGGGTTGCCAACTCAAAATTTCCTAGGTTCATACCCAAAAAGCACTAAAAAGAACTGAAGTAGCTATATACATTTTTTCGTAATTTTCCAACTTCATTTTTTTGACTATGCGACACATGCAATCAACGTATTTTAATGAGAAAACTGTCTCTATGGTATTTTTTCAAAATTTTGCTTAAGTGGCACCTGTGTTCGAACCATTACCATGGATGTACCAGCTGTAATTTTTCAATGCTCTTTTGCAGTTTTGGTACTATCCTGTTATCTTCCCACCAAGTTTTAATAAGGTTAATTGAATGCCCAGTTAAGTCAACTGTGCACCCTTGACAATTGGTTAGGTTAGGTTGATATTTTCATTAGCTTTTAGGGTAATTGTATGGTTAGCAGCCTAAATAAAATGCTGCAACAAAATAATATTAAAACTAACAAAAATAGTGACAACCTAACCAAATGTCAAGGCATATAGTGACCTAACCAGGCATTCAATAACCTCCTCCTACTTCTACTAGTTAGTTAATTGATGCCCAGTTAGGTCAACTGTATACCTTGACAATTGGTTAGGTTAAATTTTGATATTTTCATTAGTTTTAATTGTTGTTGAGGCATTGTAGTTTTAATTGTTGTAGCAGCATTTTATTTGTCCACTAAACCATAAAATTACCACTTTTTTTCCCCTATTTTTTCCATTGTAGCTAGCTATATTACTAGAAATGCTGTAAGCTTTTTTGATATGTAAAATATCAAAAAACTCGTCCTCAAAAGCGGGATATCTACACAAACTGGAGCAAAAACCACAAGTAGCTACCTGCAATCACAAACCATCCTTGAATATAATTCAAGACAAGACCATTGTTGGCAATATCCTATTTTGGTATCCCAAACTATTCAACCAACAAAAAATAAACAGTACTCCAACATTTCAAATTACTTTTTTTATATAATTAGGTTGACTACCCAGTTAGGTCAACTGTACGCCCTTGACAATTGGTTAGGTTAAGTCTTGATATTTTTGTTAGTTTAAACAAAAATATATGACAAACTAACCAAACAAAAATATCAAGACTTAACCTGACCATCATCAAGGGTACAGTTGACCTAACCAGGCAGTCAATTAACTTAACATAAGTAATTTGAAAGTGTTGGAGTATCATTTATTTTGGTTGGTTGATAATTTAGGATGCCAAAAAAGGATATTGCCTAATTTGCGACAAAATAGGATATGCCCATTATTGTGTATATATATATAGCCCATATCAGTAATGGTGAACCACTGACCATGAGCTCTTATTTAAATAAAATATACTTTCATTTTTATATTTTCTGCCTATAGTTTTAAAAATTATTTTATCTCCACACCAAACTAAACAGCTGATATACATTGAAACATTTTTAAACGTTAGTATTACATTTAAAAATGTGTGTGTATATATGACAACTTACAATTCATCCAATTCCCATACTATTCAATTTGAAGATCTTCAGTTATCAGCTTTTCATGGCTTGACATTGGTAATTTAGAATGGAATAGTTGACATCCAACAAAGTGCAGTATGGAAGACTAAATTATTGACCTAATCTAACGTTACAAGAAAAGGAATTGAGTCATCAATTTTGGGTGTAACCACAGAACAATCAATAGAAAGAGTAGAGATCTTTCTTGCAGAATGGAACTCTTACCAAGTTCTTTTGCATCAATGAAAAGCTAGCATTAGCTCTGCTAACAATGTTTTGGTTCATCTTATTCATGTGAACAGTTGTTTCCTCCATGAATGTCATCAAATCCACCACTAGGAATTGCCTTGGCACAGATATGAGTGTTGCATGTGTAAGACTAAAGACAACTAAATATTAACTCAGATCAAACATTAGCAGCTGAAATCCAACAAGTTTTTCACTAAAATTAGTAAGTAAATAAATTATGACCCAATTCGTTTTTTGAAAATCAAAAGTAACAAATGACCTACTAGCAAAAAAGGTTCACCACCACTGGCCTATATAATAGGATATATTTGGTCAATTGATCATAGTAGACAAAACTCCATATGTACTCAATGATAAGACGTGCTATGAAAAGCTAGAGATTGCAAAATGAAAAATTTGGTATTTCTTTACTATCACCAGTCTCCAGTAGAAAGTTTTAAAAGCTGGTTTCAATGTTAAAGGCATGACTTAAATATGGGTACAAAAATAGGTTAGGTTGTTTTAGGTTTGGTTAGGTAAAAAAGGGTAGAAAGTTCTAAGGTAATTATTCGTTTTTACACCCGGTCTATTTTTATGATGAGAAACTTTTCTGGCAATTTTGAGGTGTTTTGCACGAATCTGCCATCCATTTCCTGTGAATACTAGTTTTCGAGATATCATCATCTTGAAAACTACGCATTTGCACAGAAACAGATGGCAGTTTCGTACAAAACACCTCAAAATTAACAGCAAAAAGTTTGCACTCGGCATTTTCATTTAAACTAATGAAAATATCATGACTTAACCTAACCAATTATCAAGGGTGTACAGTTGACCTAACCAGGTATGGTATTCAAATGATCTAACCAGTATCACGTACTGAACTGTCTGCAAAACATTAAGACCGATCAATTTATGATGCGTGATCTTTACAAGGGGTGGAGCCCCCATACCCCCCAAGACCTAAATTATACAAATGATAATGTAATAACATGTGCCTACCTTGCCTGGGTAGTCCGCTAAATTTCGCATGCCTTTAAAGATTGAAATGATGAAACGACACGTTTATTTTTAGGATTTTTTTTTATGGTACCTAAAGACCTTCTGGTCTTTTCTTAAAATACAAGCATTATTGCATTTAGGGCAGGTCACAGATGTCTTAATTATTCTGTGATTGAAAAAAAGGTCTAAACTCTCATCTTCATTGAGGGTAATATGGCGGATTACATCTTCAAAGTCAAATATACAAAACTGACACATCATACTTGTGGGTCACAAAAACACCAAACTAACAGACCAATTGGTAATAATGATTTAATTTTAAAACAAGACAAATTGAATTACGTAGAAGTAGCCAGAAACACCAAAAATAGGAAATATTCACTAAATAGTTGCTATATATATATATTATATATATATATATATATATATATATATATATATATATATATATATACTGAAATAACACAAAAAATAAGATATATATTTTAAAACCACATTTTATACAAATCTGGTAATTATTCGTTTTAGTGCTCCCTCTCCTTTCTGGACCAAAACACATTTTTCTGGTGTTTTTTGGTGTGATTTGGGTAATTATTCGTTTTAGTGCTTTTCCTCCTTTCTGAACCAAAACACATTTTCCTGGTATTTTGTTCAAATCTGAACTTCGTTTCTTTGGGAAATGAGCCGTTTTGAGAAATTTTAAAATTGAAAATTTCTCAAAAATGGCTCATTTCCCAAAGAAACGAAGTTCAGATTTGAGCAAATCACACCAAAAAAACACCAGAAAAATATGGTTTTGGTTCAGAACACCTAAACCTAACAGACCTAACCTAAACAGACCTAACCCTAAACAGACCTAACCTAAACAGACCTAACCTAAACAGACCTAACCTAAACAGACCTAACCTAAAAGACCTAACCTAACAGACCTAACCTAAACAGACCTAACCTAAACAGACCTAACCTAAACAGACCTAAAGAACCTAAAACAGACCTAACCTAAACAGACCTAACCTAAACAGACCTAACCTAAACAGACCTAACCTAAACAGACCTAAACCTAAAACAGACCTAACCTAAACAGACCTAACCTAAACAGACCTAACCTAAACAGACCTAACCTAAACAGACCTAACCTAAACAGACCTAACCTAAACAGACCTAACCTAAACAGACCTAACCTAACAGACCTAACCTAAACAGACCTAACCTAAACAGACCTAACCTAAACAGACCTAACCTAAACAGACCTACCTAAACAGACCTAACCTAACAGACCTAACCTAAACAGACCTAACCTAAACAGACCTAACCTAAACAGACCTAACCTAACAGACCTAACCTAAACAGACCTAACCTAAACGACCTAACCTAAAACAGACCTAACCTAAACAGACCTAACCTAAACAGACCTAACCTAAACAGACCTAACCTAAACAGACCTAACCTAAACAGACCTAACCTAAACAGACCTAACCTAAACAGACCTAACCTAAACAGACCTAACCTAAACAGACCTAACCTAAACAGACCTAACCTAAACAGACCTAACCTAAACAGACCTAACCTAAACAGACCTAACCTAAACAGACCTAACCTAAACAGACCTAACCTAAACAGACCTAACCTAAACAGACCTAACCTAAACAGACCTAACCTAAACAGACCTAACCTAAACAGACCTAACCTAAACAACCTAACCTAAACAGACCTAACCTAAACAGACCTAACCTAAACAGACCTAACCTAAACAGACCTAACCTAAACAGACTAACCTAAACAGACCTAACCTAAACAGACCTAACCTAAACAGACCTAACCTAAACAGACCTAACCTAAACAGACCTAACCTAACAGACCTAACCTAAACAGACCTAACCTAAACAGACCTAACCTAAACAGACCTAACCTAAACAGACCTAACCTAAACAGACCTAACCTAAACAGACCTAACCTAAACAACCTAACCTAAACAGACCTAACCTAAACAGACCTAACCTAAACAGACCTAACCTAAACAGACCTAACCTAAACAGACCTAACCTAAACAGACCTAACCTAAACAGACCTAACCTAAACAGACTAACCTAAACAGACCTAACCTAAACAGACCTAACCTAAACAGACCTAACCTAAACAGACCTAACCTAAACAGACCTAACCTAAACAGACCTAACCTAAACAGACCTAACCTAAACAGACCTAACCTAAACAGACCTAACCTAAACAGACCTAACCTAAACAGACCTACCTACCAGCTAAAACAGACCTAACCTAAACAGACCTAACCTAAACAGACCTAACCTAAACAGACCTAACCTAAACAACCTAACCTACAGACCTAACCTAAACAGACCTAACCTAAACAGACCTAACCTAAACAGACCTAACCTAAACAGACCTAACCTAAACAGACCTAACCTAAACAGACCTAACCTAAACAGACCTAACCTAAACAGACCTAACCTAAACAGACCTAACCTAAACAGACCTAACCTAAACAGACCTAACCTAAACAGACCTAACCTAAACAGACCTAACCTAAACAGACCTAACCTAAACAGACCTAACCTAAACAGACCTAACCTAACCTAAACAGACCTAACCTAACCTAAACAGACCTAACCTAACCTAAACAGACCTAACCTAACCTAAACAGACCTAACCTAACCTGATTGGGTTTTGTTGCCAGACCGTAATATCCAGCTCTTCACGTCTTTCCAACAACACTCAATATTTTGAATATGAACGGTGTCTTCCACGAACCGCTGTGAATGGTTGACTGTCCGGTGAATGTAGGCCTAGATTTTCCAAGTTGAGAATACGCACACCACTCGTCGGAATAGATTGTAGTCCCAGGCCTAATATGTTGCTGGATCAGGCGAACAGAGTTGTTGCGTCTCTCTGAGGAACCGCAAACAACAGTAGTTTTTGGAACTGCGTCCAAGTACCAAAACCCAGGCAATCGCAACCTCCGCAAACCATAATGAAAACCAGACTAAAGCATTTTTGAATGAGTATGTATTATGAGAGATTCAAAATGTACGTCTCTGATTGGTCAGATAAGGTCACGTGAAACCAAAACGAGATGTAATTGGTTGTTTTGACCTATGTTTCCTAATTTTGCCACGAGATGTCTCCCCATAAAACTGGAGGGCGACATTCGTTAAAATTTTAACAGCGTTAAGAGCTAAATACTCGGTCAATGGCCTATAATGACTGCTTTTTACGTCTAAATTTTTTTTTTTTCATAAAAAATAATTATTATATTTCCTTGATTTTTATCAATTTCCCTGAGGTTTCAAGGTGTCCTGAATACGAATGTATATGTTAAATTGTCATAGAATGTCTCCTTCTATCAAAAACGAACAAAGCATTAAAACGAATATTAACCGTGATTTGTTCAAATCTGAACTTCGTTTCTTTGGGAAATAAGCTGTTTTTGAGAAATTTTCAATTTTAAAATTTCTAAAAAATGCTCATATTCCAAAGAAATGAAGGCTAAATTTAAACAAAAAAAATACTAAAAAAACACCATAAAAATGTGTTTTATTTAACTTAACCACCTAACCTAACCTGCATTTTTTCGCAATTTCTTACCTTAAATAGCAACCCGAGGTTTCAAGGTGTCCTGAATACAAATTTATATGTTAAATTGTCATAGAATGTCTCCTTCTATCAAAAATGAAGGGAGCATTAAAACGAATATTAACCCAAATCTGCACAAGATATATATTTTCTTAGTCAGTTTTGAATGGCAAGTCAATATATGTACTGTTTTAACCGCACGTGAGCGGGTTAAAAGACGAATATTAATGTTTTAAAAGCTTTAAGCTTCAATAACTCTAACAAATTTTTTAATTCAACACATTGAAAAACATTGAAAACCAGCTTTTTAAAACTTTCTACCGGAGACTGGTGTAATAGTAAATATTTACCAAAAATTCAATCCATATTGTGCTCCAAATACATCGCCCAACTGAATCTGTTGGATGAATCATCCTTCAGCCAAAATTATACACATTCCATTGGCTAACTATGCCCTATACTAGTATTTAGACTCGTGGTTTAAAAGTTTCACCTATTTTGTTAATGAAGTCGAAATAGGCCGATGCCAGCAAGATATCTACCTATTTGCTTAGTTAGCAAAAACTCCAAATAGGTCGATATCTTACCAGTAAGATATCTTTTATCTTATCATACTAGACTAAGACCTAGCTTGTGACTTACCCAGTTCCAACATCAATAATACAAGGAGGGAGACGGTTAGCCATTTTTATGGGTCTAAAACTTTAGACCTCAAAACTCAAAGTACCTTACTTATCACCAATAATATATTCTGTCTATATAAACACTATAACCCAGATCTCTTCCAATACATCCGGGTACTGACTAAACTTAGCCTATTTTTGTTGTTGTTGTTACTCGTTGGTTGGCTGGTATTCTTTTACATCCTAGATAGGCTCTGGTCCTTCGTCTTACATTTTACCAATATTATTGAAAAGTTGCACATATGTTATCAAATGACATTTTTAACAAAAACATATTTAAAATGCTTTTAGTGGTAAAAAAATCTTTAAATGTTCTTTATAATGTTTTAACAACAATGAAAATGTATGGTCTGGGAAACGTTGTAAAATATTTTCATATAATATTTCAATGACGTAGTTAAAATATTTTTAGGACGTTATAATATTAGTGTTATATTTTAAAAACATTTTAAAGAACAGAAAAACCGACAGTTGTTCAGTCTTGGACAGCATTACAATCCTATGCGTAGTAAAATGACCTCAAAATGGTAAAGAAGTGGTGTATATACTTAATAAAATAATTTATAAGTTAAGATTGCGGTGGGGTGAGAATTTCTAAAGCTTGTGAATGTCGCTGATATATTCCATCTACAATGAAACTATTCAAGGGGTAGGGTCAATTCGTAGCCAGTTTCTGTCCTGTACTGGATTGTGAGTAACTCCAAAAATCACAGTCTGCTGGAAAAGGCGGTTTGGTGTAGGAGGGAGCAAGTGTTGCTGAAAGCTGTTGTGCAGACTCTGATAGCATTACACTTCTTTGCGTAGTAAAAAGGCTTCAAAAGGGGTAAATAAGTTTTAAGACTGAGGTGGGGTGAGAACTTCTAAAGCTTATGAGAGTGTCGTTGATGTAGTCAATCTACAATACAACTGTTCAAGGGGTGGGATCAATTTTAAACCAATTTCTGCGCGGCTCTGAAGTTCTGAAGTTCTGAGTTTTAAAGTCGTAGTGCTGGAAAAAGTGGTTTGGTGTAAAAGAGAATAAGGGTTGTCGAGAACTATTGTTCAGACTCAGACAACATTAAAATCTTGTGCGTAGTAAAAGTGTTTTAAAGAGATTTGAGGTGTATCCAAAACCGAATATATATGCCTAAAATGTGGAGCTGAAACTTGAGACTTACTCCTATCGATAAAGTGTGATTGTACTGTGATTGTTGGTGCTGGGAATGACATAAGATCAGTAAGGTTAAGCGGTATTGGATCTGTTTTGAAGTTGGATGGGGGACGTCTTCCGTGTTCGATTTCCCCATGAAGCCGTAGTCCTCTTTCTCACATTCCCCTTGACTGGTAGCCCTTCTTCTGTCATTTCGTCTGATCTTGAACTTGTATTGATTTTGTTATGCAACACTTTAGCTAACTAAAGATTTGGAATGTATAAATGTACAGTATATTCAAATTCACAGTCAATTTTTAATTTTTGTTTCAATTTAATTTTTTTATACAGCTTTAATTTTCGTATTTCTAAATTATTACAACGGTTTCCGGATGTTGACAATTGGGACCAGTTTTCCGTATCAACACTCAGACATAGGCAGTACTGTAAATACTTTGGATGTATTTAAATAATAAATGCATTACTTGAAAATAAAAGTAATTAAATGCTAAATAAAATTCAGGTTTTCAGAAAGTATTTAAATACTAAATACATTACTCCTAAAATGTATTTAAATACATTTCAAATACAATTTAGATACTTTACAAAAAGCACATAAAATCACTAACGTCACCTTAGAGTAAAATAAAATCGAGAAGTCGCAGAAGTAGACGCTGCAATTGTTTTGTGGCACAAAAGACATAAAATCTTCACTTTACTACCATCTTTGGATTCGGAAATATTTTCCATCAAAAAGCGGGTGCAGGTGTGAGTCGCTATTTTTATTTTTACTTACACCATCAACAACTTCTATTTTACCATCTTCTTTTCCACCACTTCCACTTGCTGCAGCCATGTTACAAATGTTGTCCTCGTCCAATATGATCAATAGGCTAAGGCTAATTACAAATTTAGCACTGAACTTTACACAACCACATATGACGATGCCTCAGGATAGACTGCCGGCTGCCGCACTGCATCTGTCAGTCTGTGACAATCGCCACTAGAGCAGGCTGGAAGTTCCATTTTTTAAGGTGCTTCCAGAAAGTTCCAGCCTGCTGAGCCTGGAACTTTCTGGAAGCACAAGCACCTTGAAAAATGTTTTACTGTGTTCTGTAGAACCAGTTAAATACTGGGTGGTTAGTACTGTACAGTACATCCTCGCAAAATTGAACTGTTCACAAAAAGTATTTTAAAAATGTATTTAAAAACAGGTATTTACAAATACTAAATACTTTTCGAAAGTATTTAAATACGTAATTAAATATACTCTCCAAAAGGCATTCATAAATACATGTATTTAAATACATTTGTATTTAAATACGTATATTTTCAAATACATTACTGCCCATGTCTGTCAACACTTATTTATAACAAGTTAAGAATATATGTATATATTCGTAACCCACGAGAGAGAGAGAGGTACAGTATTTCGCCTAGACGAATTATTTTAAACTTGTCACACTTAATTAGTTTTTTATGCTTTGAAATATCTCATTGCTAATGAAAGATTGTCGTTTTGGATTGTACATTCAAATTTAGAGTCAGAATATTTATTTCGTATGAAAAGTATACATAGGATTGAATACACAAAAGTAATACATAGTCAATTTCTAGTTAAAAGAGAAAAATTAATTCGATAGAAAATTGATCTTCGCGTTATCAACTGATGTTTTTTTATGGTATGTTGGAATCGGTCCAGTCGTATATTTACTTTTATTTAGGAACTCTGGTAACCTCGTTAAGTTCCTGATGAATTCTTGTTGCCTACAATATTCTTATGTTCTTTAACTTTATCATTTAAGGTTATAATTCTGATTGTAAAAAGCTATGAAAAAAGTTATTGATATTTTTGTCTTTCAGTCTGGACTGAAAGAGAGAAACTTTATTATTATTATTATTATTATTATTATTATAGAGAGGGGCAACAAGCCTGACCTCCATGAAATGAGGAATTATTGCACGGAACATCTGAAAGGTTGAAAGGGAAAGCATATATATATATATGGGATTGAACTCAGAATGATCCCCTGAGATTTTTTCATGATACACACAGACCGTTTATGGAACAAGGAATAAATCCATTATGGGTCAACTAAGTAATGGTAAATGACAAACACTATAGTTTTTTCTTTTTTATGATGTTAGCCCGACATGGGCAACGGGTCACTCGCAAAGAGGCCCCAGAAATATAACTTCCCTCACCAGCTATCTGCAAAGCAAATAGGATCCAACTTTGGGACAAGATCTAAGAGTTACAGCTACACCTAGCCTACTATATCCAGAACCTCAATATAAGCAAAAGACTCTTCGCATTCGCGTCGGATTGAATACATCAAAGAAAAAGGGGGTAACTATTATATTTTTAGCCAAAAACCAAAACGGAAACCTCAACTGGCAAAATTGAGCGTCCACTTTTCAAGGCACATAATATGTCCGTTTCACGATAGGATTGAACTCAGAATGGTTCCCTGAGGTTTTTTCATGATAGATCCTGTCCCAAAGCTGGATCCTATCTGCTTTGCAGATAGCTGGTGAGGGAAGCTATATTTTTGGAGCCTCTTTGCGAGAGACCCGTTGCCCACGTCGGGCTAACATTATAAAAAAGAAAAACTATAGTGTTTGTCATTTACCATTACTTATTCGGACTATAGTGGATTTAATTTTCCCAGGAGAGTTTCTTGTTCCATGCACGGTATGTGTGTATCATATATATATATATGAAAATTATTTCACGAAAGTAACAGCGTGTATATACACCTTACCTTACTTTATAACCTTACAAAGGTTCCGTGCGATGATTCCTCATTTCGCGAAGGTCAAGCTTGTCGCCCCTCCTCTCGAGTTGGCCTGGTGAAGTAGTGAGTTGGTTTATTGTGCCCTCCACCTCACATAGCCAGGTACGCCCGGCTCATCGGGAATTGTTCTGAGCCAGGAGTCTAGTCTTCTTTTGAAGATGTCCACTGCAACTCCCTTCGTGTTTCTTAGGTCTTTGAGCAGCTGATTAAACAGTTTTGGTCGTCTCACCACAAAACTATTTTCTTTCAGGGTTAAGGATGTTCCTTGTCTCGCCTTCAATTTGGGAATACGACACAGTCTACCGTTTCTACCTTCCACCGTTATTTGGGGAGTTATAGGGTTCAAAGTAAGATTAGGGACTAGTTTCTCCATTATTTTCCAAGTGTAAAGAATGGTGTATCTCTCTCTTCTCCTTTCCGGTGAATATAGGTCTAGTTCGTGTAACCTTTCGCAGTAATTTAGTTGTTTGCACCCGTTGACCTTGGCTGTGAAGCTTCTCTAGATCCCTTCCAGCTGTCCAATGTCTTCTTTTTTATATGGGGATGTTAGGACCTAGCAGTATTCCAATTTTCAGTAGAGGAATCATTACATTCCTATCCCTTCGTTTAAAGGTTCTCAATATCTGTCCCGTTATTTTCTTTGCTCTGTTTACTGCTATCTTATTTTGTGTTTCAAATTTCGCCTCATCTGTCATTACAACTCCTAAATCTTTTGCTCTGGAATTTCTCTGAATTTCCTGTCCATTTGAAGTATACTATTCCATGGATTTTAGGTCTTCTCTTTTTTCGTACCGTAACAGCTGAAATTTCTCGGTGTTAAACTTCATATTGTTGTCTTCCGTCCACTTGTAGATTCGTTTATGTCGGTTTGCAGAGATCCTATGTCTTCTGGGTTTCTTATTTTTCTACTGATCTTTGTGTCATCCGGAAAGGATGTTACTGTGCTGTCTCTGGTAACGTCCTCATCTATGTCAGTTAGCATGATTATGAAGAGTAGTGGAGCTAATACTGTTCCTTGTGGTACTGAGCTGAGGACCTCTGATTCTGATAAAGATACTCCTTGTACTGTAACGACTTGCCGCCGCTCACTAAGGGAATTATATATCCATTTTCCCTACTCTTCCTGTTATTCCCATATATTTCAGTTTATGTATTATGATTCCATGGTCACACTTGTCGAACGCTTTAGCAAAGTCTGTGTATAGTACATCATAGTTTCTCATTACTTTCAAGTGCATCAATAATGTTGTTGTAGTGTTCCATTAGTTGTGATAGGCATGATCTGCCTGACCGAAACCCGTGTGGTTATCATTGAATTTTATATATATACTATATATATATAATATATATATATATATATATATATATATATATCTATAATTATATATATGCGATCGGTTGTACAGAACTGATGCTTGTTTCAGTCCAATTACTTCACAAAATTATGATTCATGAGGATTATATTCCCTTTGTCACTTAGACAGTGACCTTGAAGATTAAATGAGCGAACTTTTCGACTTATCTGACTCAGGTTTGTTTTCGCTCTCAATTGATTAAATACACACACACACACACACATTTCAAAGTATACAGATATTATATATATATATATACACAAGTAGTATAGCCGCAAAAGGGGAGAGTGCAGGAATGTTGCAGTTATTATGTAATGTTGCAAAGGGGGAAGGGGGTTGTTGCAAAGGGGGGGGGGGAAACTGGAGGCGGCGTTATCCCCAAGAGAAAGGAGGAGGAGGAGGAGAGAAAGGAGGAGAGGTGTTCACCTGGCAGGAGCCAAGTGCACATTAAGACTTCCAGCCGGGCTGGCGTTGTTTTATAGGCTCCTAATCAGCCAGAATCAGCCAGAATCAGCCAGTTGGCTGAGCCAAGGGGGGGGAGAGACGCCTGAAGGAGAGAGAGAGACAGCTGAAGGAGAGAGAGCTGAAGAAGAGAGAGATGCCTGTAGGAGGGAGAGACGCCTGAAGAAGAGAGAGAGAGACGCCTGTAGGAGGGAGAGACGCCTGAAGGAGAGAGGATAGGTGCACATGCAGGAGTACACATGCTGGAGTACACACACACATACGCACACATGCAGGAGTACACATGCAGTAGTACACATGCTGGAGGTACACACATACCACACATGCAGGAGTACACATGCTGGATGTACACATGCAGTACACATGCTGGAGGCAAACATGCAGGAGAGAGAGAGAGAGACACCTGAAGGAGGAAGATACATGCAGGAGAGAGAGAGAGAGAGAGAGAGAGCTGAAGGAGGGAGAGACACCTGAAGGACAGAGTGGAGTTCTCCCCCAATTTATTTTCGTTTCCCTAACCTAAGAGGCCACTATGGGGTTTACATTAAGACTTCCAGCCGGGCTGGCGTTGTTTTATAGGCTCCTAATCAGCCAGTTGGCGTAATTGGCTTGAGTTGCCAGATACCGCGATACCATTGTATACATTATTATAGACTCCTAATCAGCCAGTTGGCTGGTTGTCAGATACCTCTTTTTAGCAGTATTATTGCATACATTATTATTATATACGCCTAATCAGCCAGTTGGCTGAGTTGCCAGATAGCGCCATGTATTCCATTGTATACACTATTATAGACTCCTAATCAGCCAGTTGGCTGGTTGTCAGATACCTCTTTTTAGCAGTATTATTGCATACATTATTATTATATACGCCTAATCAGCCAGTTGGCTGAGTTGCCAGATACCCATGTATTCCGAGACAGATTGCCAGATACCATTGTATACACTATTATAGACTCCTAATCAGCCAGTTGGCTTAGAAGGCTTAAATATTGCCAGATACCATTGTATACACTATTATAGACTAATCAGCAGTTGGCTTAGAAGGCTTAAATATTGCCAGATACCTGTTGTATACAGAATACCGGTGTAGAAGGCATAACAATAAACAACATTGCATCATTCTTTTTATTATAAATATATAGAAAATAAATATACATTTGAGGAATATGCGTATAACAGAAATATATACACACAATTATGGATATATATATATATATATAATAAAATATACATTTCATATACATTTGAGGAATATGCGTATAACAGAAATATACACACAATTATGGATATATATATATATATATAATAAAATATACATTTCATATACATTTCAATATGTACATAACAGAAATATATACACATAATTATATATAAAATAAATATACATTTCAAATAAATATACATTTCATATACATTTCAATATGTACATAACAGTACAGGAGAAATACACACACACACAATTATGGTGATATATAAATAAAATATACATTTCATATACACTTCAATATGTACATAACAGTACAGGAGAAATATCAAGCAAAATATATATAATATATATATAAAACAAATCAATAGAAATATGCGTATAATCGTCAAGCAAAATATATATATACAATTCACTTTTTTTTCAAAATACTAAAATCGGTCTTAATCGAGTTTACAATTACATCATTATTGCTCTGCATTACGCAGTCTATGCGGCTTAATAATATTTCACCGCTTAAAGTATAGGGAAACCTGTATTCGATATGAATGGCTTTCATATCGTTCAGTACTATTTTTGTCCCCACTTTACAACCGGTTGGCAAGTCATCTTTAAATACGTCTAGAATACAATCAAAAGCACGCACAAAGAGTTCATCGTTAGCTACATTATTAAACACAAGTTTATAAGAATGCTTTTCCAATCGAGGGTTTATTTCTACCGACTCGAGCTTTTCAATCGTGAACTCTTCACTCAACATAACGGCAATTGAAATAATCTTCTAAATCGTTACGGCAACTGCGCGTTATATAAAGAAATAGTTCTTCAGGGTGAACGGTGTAGGTGAGCTCAGCCTTGTACCGATCAATTGCTTTGTACCAAAGTTCATGGTATTTCAAAGAGTCTAAACTTTTTAAATAAACATCCAGCACTAGACCATTCTCACCAGTCCTACACTCGGTAAACCCATCGAGCAGAGCAGTGTATGCGTATTCAAGAACTGTATCAAAATAAAGCATATCCGTAACACGCGCGTCTAATATAGGTTTCAGTTTACGGAATCCGACGATTTCAAACATTCTGTCGAGGATGAAACGGTTTCGCGTAGGAATAAGAGCGTTATTATCAGAAGCATTCTTCCACATCAGCCTTATATCAATGCACGGCCGATCGTTATTTATACACAACGTACATACAACGGCGTATGAGGGCGCGTCACTAATCTGCTCTCTTCTTGTACCTACGTTAGCAGGTATTTTATAACGATCTTCACACCACTTATCAACTATCACAAAGATTCTATTCATCTCCTCGATACTTAAATAAACCCGTTTGTTTGTCGGTCTACATTCCGTTTCCAGTACATAGCTAATGGTACCGGAATTACGCCTGAACACGCGCAACGATTTCGTCACGGACACATCGTACGAGGCGTTGAGAATGCTGCTCAAAGGAAGTTCCATCGTATTCGAGGAGCGCACGTCTACTCGGTTCAAGCTCTGAGATAACTATGAGCCGTGTGAGGCACAGGCAGGAACGGTTCGACGGGCGGCTGACTCGATGATACGTGAATGGGCATGTTCGTACGACTCGAATTGTTGCACATATTTGTTTTTCCGTTTCGTCACTACCAGCCTACGCACTTTGGATAAGAACTAGGCGCTAATCATCTCCACACTCCGGCGCACTATTTGAGAGGAACATATGCTCATATTTTTCCTTTCTACCCATCAAACGATACTCGTCTCTAAAATCTGTTAAAAACTCACGCATGGCACTAGCCACAACCTCACTATGAACCTCATCATGATATACGTTAATATAGTGATAAAAACACCTAAGATTGTCCATGATCACGAGATTCACATTTTCAGACGTAGGGTATGAGTAATCGACATGGTGTAGCATGACGTAATACCGCTTGTCACACCACCCATCCACAAGGCTCATTATCCATACCTGCTGCTTCTCTTCTGCACGCGTTGTTTCTTTTACTTCACGGTGTATGTGAGACTTTATAAAGTTTAGCCCTGCAGCATACTTCAGCACATCGTCTGTGCAACGAAAGCCTTCAACAGTCTCACCAGAACATCCGTAGAGTATTTGTACATCTTGGAACTTCGCACAATCCAATGTGGCTTTAAAAGAGGCATAGGAGGGGGGAATAGGAAGTTTTTCGGTATCCACCACATCCTCACACTTTACTGAATACCATTTCATAAACGTTGTGCAAGCAATATTAAAGGTAGCCATTTCAATATACGTCTGATCTGAATACACGTCTGATCTCTCGGGCTTACTGCGGTCGACTGACCACGCAGGGACTCCCAGATAGTAGCATGACTCACGCAGTGGGCGGAGCTTAGAACTTTCACCTACACACACACACACACACACACACACACACACACAAGGAGAAAGTGAAACGCTATTTGATTTATTGAGATATTCATATATTTACAAATACGATTCGAGATATTCAAGTTATATATATATATATATATATACAAATAGATACGATTATATACAAGACGTGTGAGTTAGAAGCATCATTGGTATCCAAAGGGTACGGTATCATAGGTGCCAGGTAACTGGTAACGTTTCCTATAGGTGTTACGGCACACCATCGTACCCCTAAGTTCCTTCACGCCTCCCAGCTTCTGCGCCCGAAAATTGTGGGTGCCTACAATTAGTTGGTGAGGTTCCAAACATACTAGATCCTTCAACGACTCAAAGTTAACAACCTCCCGATTCGCATGGTTGAGCGTAATACCCTTTGCCTTCACGATATATTTCATTTCATCCCCTACCCTGACCCGTACCCCATAAGTCTTAGGTCCTGTTGAGATAAAAGAGTCGGCGTATGCGTCGTCCCCATACTCATCCTTGATCTCATCAGTGAGCTCGCCGAGGAACTCCCCAATAGCGGGCATGTAATCACCCTCCCTCTCTGTGAATATCACGCTATCTGTATCGGCATACAATACTCTCCGCCCAAGAGAATGCAATAGACCCCAAAGTTTTATACGGGCGTAGGCTGTTGTGAAGCTCGCCACAGGTATGTTTGTAACCCTTGAGGTATCTGTGGCAAATTCAGTGTTGTTGTACTTTATTACGTAAGTATTACCTACATTCACGATCTCCATGACCTCTTTATCGGGGGCATTGGCATAATCCCAGACATCGCTATAACTTTGTGCCAAATGAATGTTCCCTCTGCCGGTATTCTGCGCAAATTTTCCCCATAGACTGTTTAGACACAATTTGCACTAAAGCGCTTGCCAGGATTCTTTACAATTTGGACACGATCAAGTTGTATACCTTCGCGGTCGCGGTAACGTTGAATATAGGCAGACTTTTCATCTTCGGTATCAACTCCTCGCGGATACCCTGATGCTTCAACCTTATCCTTCAAAAAGGCGTTTATATATGGTGTGAAAAGGTTGGGGAGCTTCTGAAACCTCCACACCTCGTGTATCTTCAGTATTCTATAACCATGGCGTACGGCTAGGGCCAGCTCAGGACTTGTATATACGCCTCTGATCTTACGCTGGTGGGGTATATGGTTACATTCGCCGTTATCCTCTTCCGCGCACTTCACGCACAGGGGAAACATGAGCTTGTCGTCGATAACGACAGGTAAGATCGGCATCCATAAATTGCGTGGGGGGAGTACGTCTACGAAAGAGAGCCCAAAGTAATGATCATTCAAATTTTTTGAAAATTCATTGATGGATGGTAGGCTAGGCCCCACCAGTTTCTCAGGAGCGCCCACGGGGTACGGATGCTCTTCATCACGTATGGGTATAAAGAACAGAAATCGTAGTAATGGAGCTTCACGCCCTCCGTAGGTGGAAGTATAGTCTGAAAGGATTTGTACGTCCTCCAAACAAGCTATCACCACATTTGAGAGGATCCAGCACCATTGAACGCTTGATCGTTTTTATTTCCTCACGGTATACATCGTCTGTCTCCATCCGTGCATCATATTCATGCTCCCACAAGACTTTGTGAGTGAACTGTGATCCTATAAGTTGATCGCGGGTGCGGGTCGATGCAAGACAGTCGGCAGGAGACCTACCGTGATATCTCCGGTGACCGCACTCAGGACGGGGGCATCCATGCCACCAGCAACCGTTAAAGGAGTACACAGTCTTCACACCAGTGACACGGTTTTCACTTAACCCATCAACCCAAAAAACACGTCCATTAATCTTAATGGGTACTTCACCCGTGTTGCGGGCGTGCTTTATGTATACACCTGTTTGTTGCTGCAGGTGTATGAGCCAGTAAATAGCCTTGTGTCCGTAACTGCGGGGGTTGTTTCGGTGAATAATGGCTAAGGTGTCTTTAGGCATGAAGTTATTCTTGAACACCGTAAAACATAATGATGCGATGGTGGTTGCGACTTGCAGTGGATCGCATTTGAAACGGGCTATGTACATACTTCTAAAGGCCTGGAAACATACTCTAAGCACGCGCACATCATTCACGCAATAACGCTCACATTCATCAGCTATATTATAAGGGTTACTTTCATTAAAACTGTCGTAGTATCGATCAAAGTCTTCACGTTCATCCATGCAGTCAAAATAATGTTTGGGGGGTGGTGGGCCTACGTAGTTTAAAGTCTCGCTGGTGAGGAAAGTGTATGGGAAGTATCCTTTGGAAACTTCAGCTGCTACTCCCATCACCTTGGGTAGCTTTGCTAATTTACAAGGTGTGAATAATAAAGTATCTTTAAATTGTACATTGCCTCTTATCTGCATCTGTATTAATTTGTTGCCTCTTTTCAATGGATCACCTGTAAATATCTCAGAGGATTCGTGTTCAAGCAACTCCTTATAAAGGAACTGCGTGTCAAACTTTGCCCCGTTATGGGCGAGAATATACACAGTCATTTTTTTGAACTTGTCGGCTAACTTGACAATATAGGACACAAATAGTTTCACAGGACTATCGCTGACATTCGTTTTAAAAACGTTTGTCCGTTTACCGCATTTGGGGCACTCGTCACATTCGATACCCATACACTCATCACAGATGGTCTGGCTCACAAGTAAATGTGGAATTACCTCTTTGGTTTCAGCGTTCGTATATGTTTCTATATCGTAGTACACAGTTATACAAGGGTTATTTTTAGGCTTAGCATCTTTCATATAACACACATGCTTTACTCCATCCGCCTTATATTCCTCCTGGCATGTAGGACAGTGAATTACGTCGCACTTGTGCTTAAATTTTCCCCAATTATCCATTGTGTGAAACATACCACATTCACAGATTCTCATTTTCCTGCACGTACCAATTGATTTATGGAGATCAAAGCAGCTATTATTGAAAAATGTGCGTCTACACACATCACAGTCTCTCTTCTCAACTACACGGCTTTCACATTTGGTGCTTTTACACTGCTCACATACCATGTGACATTCTTTACAATGTCTCACTATATCATCCGCAAACTCGAGGCACCCCTTACACAAATCATGATGTCTCCCATATTTTCGACTTTTGTCATAACTCGCGTAAAGCCCCCTTATATTACGGATGGGGAGATACGTTGTCCTGACAATCCTAAAATAAGTAGGGGCCTTGTACGATCTCTCACACAGCTTTTAAAAACATACACAGTCCGGCGGCGATCATCCAAACCAAATATAACTATGCGCACATTCATTTCCTGTTCTACCTTTCTCAGCTCTTCAGGACCCATATTACAGTCAAATTCAAGTTCACAGTCTACAGCTAGTTTACGGGCACGCTCAACGATCGTAGGCAGCCAAATTTTTTGAGTCCGTGTATTTTGTACAGTAAACATACGTGCTAAGAGTACTGCTATAAAGCCGCAACCACGATCGACGTTTATATGCCTTCGGTAAATAGTTGGAGAATTGAAGTTAAGAGTGTACGGTATGGCACTATGACCCGCAACACGGAATACACGGTCAATATTTACCGTGAAGTTGTCCATATTGAAGGCTATACTACTTTGGACGGCTTGCATTATACGCCCTAATATATATTCTACATCTTCAGCAGCCAAACGTCTAACGGTACTATCACCCAATAATCGTCTACATCACCGTCATCTGACCCGAACCCAAAGGACAGACTCGTCCTGACCTCACGCTCGTCGCGATTCTGAAGAGCAAACTCTATAATATGCTGTACTACCCTGCGTATCCCGCGCTCAATTCCATTGCTATACAGGGCTCTAGGGTCGACCCTGACTCTATACCGATTTCTAGTCAAGGCGGGGGTGGGGGCTGCGGATCGCACTAACTCGAACGTAATAACATCCTCAACAGAACGGGGGCGGAATTAGTGGTATATTAGGTGCTGCTGCTGATGGGGGCCCTGTTGCGTAGGAGGGTTGGGGATCTATTATTGTAGACTTAACAGAACGGGGGGCGGAATAAGGGGGTATATTAGGTGCTGCTGCTGGGGAGGTTGTTGCGTAAGAGGTTGAGGGTTGGGGTCTGCTGCAACAGGTACGTATTTCGGTCGCTTTATACCTGATGTGGGGTTCTCATACCTCCGCTTTGGACGTGCAACCTGTATCGCTGGTGAGGGTTCAGGGGAGGAGATCACAACTACACTGTCATCGTCATCCGTAATGATAGGGTGCTCTACCTCATCGTCGGTTCTGTGGGAGAAGAAATATAAGGATCAGCACTCAAAATTTGTAATATTTTGTAAATGACCCACTTAGGAGTGTGACGTGTTAGAAATGGACTCTGTAGAAAAATTCAGATTCACGAGCCCATCCACATGTATTATATCTGGACCTACAGGATGTGGTAAAACTGTGTTTATGCTTAAAATCATTAAAGAAAAGGGCGAGATGTTCTCGAAATTTGTGCATAAAGTTATATGGTGCTATTCGACGTATCAATCAGTGTTCAACGAGTACCAAGATGATATTTTGTTCCACAAAGGTGTATATGACGTTAATTCGCTAAAGGGAACTGAACATACAATCATTGTAATTGACGATCTCATGTTGGAGATGGATAAAACGTTTGCCGAGACATTTACAGTATACTCCCACCATCTTAACATAAGCGTGTTCTTCATCAATCAGAATCTATTTTTCAAAAATAGATACATGCGCGATGTGTCGTTAAATACGCAATATCTAGTCTTATTCGCGCAACGTAGAGATGTATCACAAATTGGGGTATTAGCCAATCAAATGTTCCCGAATCAGCGTAAGGAGTTTTTGGAAGTTTATAAAGAAGCTACAAGCACGCGTTACGGATATTTGCTTTGCGACCTTCATCCGCGAAACACGTTTAGAGTGCTTCTGCGAACGAATATATTTCCAAACGAGCCTGAAACGGTGTATATTCCAGAATGACAAAGAGACTAAAGAAATACCATGAATTAATAAAAATCTATCATCGACTGCCCCGGGCAATGCAGCAGATGTTTATTAAAAATATCGACGCCGACTTTTTAAAATGCATCTGTGAAATCTGTCTTAACGTTATAAATTGCAATGTATCAATGAAAACCCATCAGAAGGCTCGCCTACGCCGCTACAAGAACATAATACGTACACTCGCTCGTAAAAGTCAAACTGTAGCGAAGAAAAAACGAGTTATTGTGCAAACAGGAGGGTCATTTCTCCCCATCTTATTTTCAGTTTTGGGCCCTTTACTGACTAGATTAATATAATGAAGAAAGTGGTAGTGATTCCCCACGAGGTGTACGCTTCACTGCAAAGAGACACGGATCTAGATCCCCGTAAAAGCAGACTTAAAAGAATGGAAAGCGAATTGTTAGCCCTATTAAACAGTGAAAAAACACCTGATGAGAAAAGAATCTTATACCAAGAAGCTCTGCAGAAATTTCTTCACGAGTACGAAAATTATAAGAGCCCTACGGAGATTCCTGTGGTTATTAGGCACAGCACGGGGGACGATGGCGACATAGGACCTGTACCCGACGATACAGCTGATCAACCAAAAAGATTAGCCACACAACATATCGAACATGTATTAAAAAATACCCTCCCACTTACATTGAGGAGTAAAGGCTTAAGTCTTTATAATCTATTGAATGAGGATCCCGCCATACAATGGACCGATACAGGGGAGATCATTGTGGAAGGATCAAAGGTACAGGGATCGAATATCGTAGACATTGTCCATGATCTGGTGAGAAAGTGGGATAGGCCATCACCATCAGGATGGAAGCATATTAAAGCAAGACTACAACAAATAAATGTCCCTAAAACGTTGATAGGAAATCTGAACAGGTTAAAAGACTTGGAACACGCAACGTCTGTGCACAATTGAAGCGCCGTCACCCCCTGCGGTAACACCTTTGAAGAGGAGCAAGAAGAGGTTAAACCAACCCTACCCACCTGCCTCTAAAATACGCAAATGGCTAACGTATTAACTAAACGTTATTATGACATTTCTACCCCATCCTCTTACGGCGGCGTAGATAGACTGTACAGAAGTGTTTACGGAGTAGGAAAAAAAGATGTTGAAAGATTTTTGAGGGAGCAGGACGCTTATACGCTTCATAAGCCTGTGAGAAAAAGGTTTAAAACAGCCAAGACAACGGCTTCCTCGATTGATTCTATTTGGCAAGCAGATTTAACAGACATGCAAAGATATTCTGTGTATAACGATGGTTACCGCTACATTCTATTCATAATAGACGTATTCTCTAGATATCTGTGGCTAGTTCCTCTGAAAAATAAATCACCTGAAACAGTTGCTAAAGCCACCAAAACGCTAATGTTAAAAGAAAACAGGGTTCCTGGCTATTTTTGTACGGATATGGGGAAGGAGTTTATAGGCCGTGCTTTTCAGAATATGTTGACAGAGTTTAATATCAGCTATTACACAACCAATTCTATACATAAGGCTTCTTTAGCTGAAAGAGTTCAGCGCACCATAAAGGAACGCATGCACCGTTATTTTACACATAAAAACACATACAGATTTCTAGACATTCTGGAACCATTGGCATCATCCTACAACCGCTCACACCATCGCACGATTGGGGCAACACCTAACGAAGTTTTAGAAAGAGGTACGCTCCCGAGAAGAGATGGACCACCACCACCACCACCACCACACTCTGTGCGCTTCAAAATCAATGATTATGTAAGGCTGTCGCGTTCGGGGAATAAATTCGCAAAGGGTTTTGAGCAAGGATGGACACGCGAGATTTTTAAAGTTAGGGCTGTGAGACCTAAAGGTGTGATAATGATGTATTACATTGAAGATTTGAATGGGGAAGAAATCTCAGGAGGCTTTTACCGCGAGGAATTGCAGAAAGTTGCGTTTAATTTAGAAAAAAATGTGTTTAAAATTGAGAAAATTTTAGGAAGCAAAGGTTCAGGAAGGAGAAAAATGTACCTGGTGAAATGGCTAGGGTACCCAGAAAGCTTCAACACCTATATAAAAGCTGATGCAATAATGAAGCTTAAATAGTATGCAACATGGCTCCTAACCATTTCTACGTCACACTCCCGTCCTCCTCGTCCCTGTCTGTACACCCTAACAACACGCTAGCCAACTTTGTAACAGAACTCCATGGGCACATTGAATTGGGTCGTGATTCGTATGAGGTGGGGATATGCGAAATTCAGCTGGACACCGTCTTTTTAAATATTGAACATGAAGAAACCGTTTTTACGATTCTTAGAGACATTGACGAGTGTGAAAAAGCTGGGGTAGCTATGGATGAAACTATGCGCATCGCTTGGACTAAGATTGCACGGTATTACAGTACAGAAGTAAGACTAGGGCCGGGTCAATATGGTTCGGCCGAGGATGTTGTGAGAGGCTTAAACGTAAGTTTAAGAAACTCAAACCTTACGAATGATTTAGTATATGAAATCGTAAACAACCCTGCACATACACTAATCCTAAAATCAAAGACTAACAGATGTCTTAAAGAACATAGAAAGTTCAAAATTCTAACCAACGGCCGATATAGCGCAGCCTTCCAAAGAGACACATTTCACGAGACACAGTATAACTTGTCCAGATTAATGTATCAATTGAAGATGGAGAAATTGGCTGAAAGGTCCCCAGACATGTGCTATATTTACAGTAATATAGTGGAGCACCAGTTTGTTGGGGATACCCAGGCACGCCTGCTGCGCATTGCTCACATCCCCAACCATAGAGGAAGGAGTTTGAGTATTACATATGACAGACCCCATTATGTGAATGTCGCAACTAATTTAATAACCAATATCACAATATATATAAGAACGATTGAGGGCGAAAACTTCCCATTCGGTAACGGGAGCTTAACAGTGAAGCTACACTTTCGACGCACTGAGTTATAATGGATAGAAAGCCTTTCACCGTCTATCGAGGGATGCGATACCAGCGCGGTAGTGGACTTGGATCCATTTTTTCATCCATACTACGTACGGCTGTTCCTTTGCTGAAGAGGGGTGCCAGATACCTTGGAAGGAAAGCGCTACAATCAGGCCTTAACACTGCAGAAGACATATTGGCCGGGGCTAAACCTAAAGAAGCCTAAAAAAACATTTAAAGCGTACACGGAACGAAATCATCAAAGATGCAAAGAGAAAAATGCGTGGTGGCGGGAAGAAGAAGAGAGGCTCCCCGGAAGAAGAAGAAGGGGTCACGTGGTATTAAACGTAAAAGGCTATCAAAAAAGAAATGCTGTAAGCGAATGAAACCTATGGTTGACCACTTTTTTGACTGATATAAGCTAAGGATATTGATCTCATGAATCATAGTTTGTTTACCACTTGTCGAGAGAGGAGTCACTATTTCGCCATGGCACGCTTCATCCACCCATGTAGTTCACAATGCTGTAAGTCGGAGCTGTCCTTTTTTGAGCTCCCGCCAACCCAAGTTTCTATTGAGCACAGTGACTTTATTACAATTAACCCTTTAAACACAATTAGTTCCCCGAGTGCACCTATAGAATTCGTGATACCCAGCTCAGGTCCTTACTTTTTTGATCCAAGCTGTGTGCACATGTACGCTAAGCTACGTATAGCCCATTCTGATGGAACGGCCTGCGATGACAAATATGCTGTATACCCTGAAACAAACTTTCTGCACGCCATATTCAACCAGTGTGACGTATATTTAAATCAGACCAACATATCGGCAGGCACGGGGTACTATCATCTACGAGCCTATTTGGAAAATGTCCTCAACTTTTCCAAAGAAGCGAAGGCTACCTTTTTAAGTGCGGAGGGATATTATCAAACTAAAGATGAAAATAGTATAAAGGACAAATTTAAAAATTCTAAAAAGAAAATATACGAGTGTTTTGGACGGTTGCACACAGATTTCACTTTCCAGGAGAAGTTGCTTGTGAACGGGGTGGATATGAAAATAAAGCTCACCCGCACGAGTCCTGAGATCTGCTTAAATCTGGATGCGAATCAAGAAGAGGGTGCAAAGTCCGTTGTGGTTCACATTATGGACACATACCTCCGCGTACGGCGAGTGAAATTAAGTTCACCAAAACAACTAGAAATTGAGAAAAATTTACTAAACGCTACAGTGAAATATCCTATTAACAGAGTGCAGATCAAACTATATACGGTTCCTGCAGGGTTGGCATCGAAGCAGATAGAAAACATTGCCCTGGGAAATCTTCCTAAAAGGATATTAATCGGCATGCAGGACCACGCTTCGGTGAATGGAAAATATAAAAAGAGTGCCTTTAAATTCGAGAATTTCGGACTTAAAAATATAACTCTATACGTTAATGGCACTGCTTTGGGTGGAACAATGGGTACGGACTATTCATCAGACGCTGTGTTACCTCTTTGTGCCAGAGCCTATAGTAATCTGACCCATATTGCAGGTGATTGTGATGAGCTTGGTAATGGGGTAACGCAGGAAGAATTCATTGATCAATTTAACCTTTATCCGTTTGACATTACACCTGACTTATCTGCTAGCGTAAATACCCATTTAACACCACAGCAGAGCGGTAACATCTCAGTGCGGCTGGAATTCGCCAAGCCTATAGACGCTCCTATTAGTGTACTAGTATATCTCGAATCGCAAGCCCTAATAGAAGTAGATAGATTTAGAAGCGTTATCACTGACTTTTAAAATGGATGCTAATACACTTCAGAAAGTAATGGAGCGAGTCACACGTTCCAAATTTATCGGCGTGTTTGCGAAGAATGAAACATTGAGTTTGCCAAGTACGCGAGAATGCGGTAGTCTTATTGTGAACACAGACATCATCGGTAATGAAGGGATTCACTGGATCGCTGTCTATTTTAAAAATAGACAGCGCCTGTACTATTTTGATTCACTCGGTACTCAACCCTGGAGTGACCCTATTATTGTAAAATTTCTCGCTCAGTTACATATTCCCGAAGTTGTATGGAACCCATTTCGTATGCAGGGATATTTTACTAATGTTTGCGGAATGTACTGTGTCTCATTTCTCATGCATATGTCAAATGATAAAGAATTTATAAATTTTTTAAATTTATTTGACCCGTGTCACACTCACCGAAACGATGAAATGGTATGCAGACAGATAAAAAACCGTTTTCCAATTGTACGTACTCGTTGTATATTATAATGTTTTTGTTCGTATATTTGTATATTCGTTTATTGTACTGATTTCTTTCATTTAATAAATTTATGAAAATATATTGTCTTCTTATCCCAAAAAGATCGAAAAACACTTACATTATTTGACATTGTTGACTGATTAGTATATCATCCGTATTCCCTTCAAAAGATTGTATAACTCGTGTCAAATCCTCATCGGACCTTAAAGGAAAACATATACAGAGTATACAGACAGACAGATCCCCATTATGTGAAGATATCTTTGGTTCGAGGAGTGAACGCCATAAAAATTTCGATTTTAGCATAATGGGGAAATAACATTGATTGACATTTTTGACTAGTATCTATTTGACGAAATACTACAACTCTCCGTATATATATAAAATCGAATTATGGACACTTACATTTCTATGGTAGTCCCTTGCGTCGGATTGTAAGGAGCGTCACTGCAAATATCTTCTACGGTTTGCGTCGAAAATAGTTCGCCACAATCAGCCGCATTGAAAAGACTAATTGTGGTTAATGCTGCAGTATCACGTTCTTCATACAAGTCTGGGGAGACGTACAGGTCCATGGTTGATTATTCACTGATGCGAAAATAGCTACTGTTACTCCCAACTGAAAATATCCCCTTTTATATGCACATTCGCCAAGCTCCGCCCAAAAGACCAGATGTTCGTAGTGATTGGCTGCCGATGTAGCTGGGTGGAGCTATGACGTGTACCAATCCGCTATAACGAGACCGGACGAGTAACATATATATAAAATCGAATTATAGGCACTTACATTTCTATGGTAGTCCCTTATATTATATTTTTTACTTACAAATTATTAGTATTGTTTGTTAACATAATTGTTAACTTATTTTATAATAAAGAAATTATATCCTAATTATATTTTAAAAAGAACATTCGGTTTCAACGTTAAGCTGTGGTCTAAGGCGGCGTGGCATGAATAAATACTAAAATAAAATTAAATGTTAAAAATCTTTATTCATACGTTATTAAAAGTTAAAAATCTTTATTAATAAAACAGGATAGAAGCATATGAAAGTCAAGGTAAACTATAGTTGCAAATTATAGTTAGGTTATACGATGTTTTTCGGCATACTACTGCCTCGGGTTAAATGATCCTGTTATTTTAAATCACGTATTTGAAAGAGTTAATCATTATTGCTACATAGAAAAAATCGTGCATTACGATGTTTTTCGGGTATACTACTGCCTCGGGTCAAATGGTCCTGTTATTTTAAATCACGTATTTGAAAGAGTTAATTATTATTGCTACATAGAAAAAATCGTGCATTACGATGTTTTTCGGTATACTACTGCCTCGGGTCAAATGGTCCTGTTATTTTAAATCACGTATTTGAAAGAGTTAATTATTATTGCTACATAGAAAAAATCGTGCATTACGATGTTTTTCGGATATACTACTGCCTCGGGTAAAATGGTCCTGTTATTTTAAATCACGTATTTAACGACACATCGCGCTCATTTCCATTGCTATATATGGCTCTAGGATCGGCCCTGACGAGATGTATTTCGTAGGTTAGGTTAGGTCTCTTACATATAAAAGTCCATGTGGTAGAGTAAGCAACGAACCCCATCGACGAGATGTAATTCTGAACATTTATTGAACAAAACTCTCGCTCTCTTTCTATATATATATATATATATATATATAATATATATAGAAAGAGTGGTCTGGAAGGAAGTTTACCAATGATTAAATTCTCTTTGCGAGTGACCCGTGCCCGCGTCGGGCTAACCTTTGGTTAGCTTCCGCCCGAATTGTTCATTCTGACGAAGGTCAAGCTTTTCACTCCACCTTAGACCTACAGTTTAACGTGGATTCCGAACCACGACCCATCAGTAGCCCAGCGTCTTGACCACTAGGCCTCCTAGGGTGCCCATTTATCTACCAACCACTTTCTTTATTGTGTGGAAGGATGAACAGCTGGGTTTTGCTGCGCGCCGGCTGCCGTCGGGTCTCGAACCCTGGGCCGATGGATTCGTAGTCCGCGACGCTAACCACTACACCACCGAGGCGGTATTTGTCATTACTTACTCGGACTATAGTGGATTTAATTATCCCAGAAGAGTTCCTTGTTCCATGCACGGTCTGTGTGTAGCATATATATATATATATATATATATATATATATATATATATATATATATATATTGTGTGTACGTTTTTCCCTTGACCTTCGTCAGAATGAACAATTCGGGCGGAAGCTAACCAAAGGTTATCCAAAGGGTATATATATATATATATATATATATATATATATATATATTATTATTATTATTTCTACAATGAAACGGGGTCGGGCCGAGAAGAACGGGTGAGAGATCTCCCCCCCCCCAATATATATATATATATATATATATATATATATATATTCATTATATTTCTATATGACACCATACAAATTACGCGTAAATATTTTCATTGTAGAAGTAATAAGAATGATAAAATTAATATCTGAAGTCAGTGGTGATTTCTGCTCGAATAGCTTGTAGAAGGATAATCCCTCGGGCCGAAAAAGGTCCCTAGAGACCTTTTTCGTTCGAATCGTGTCCCTAGAGACACGATTCGAACTGATTTAGCTTCTGCCTTTCATCGTGTGTGTGTGTGTGTGTGTGTGTGAGTGTGTGTGTGTGTGTGTGTGTGTGTGCGTGCATGAGTTGTTTATTATATATATATATATATATATATATATATATATATATATATATATATAATATATATCAAGAGTGGTCTGGAAGGAAATGTTTCATAATTTTCTTTTCCGGACGTTTTTCCCACTGTTATTCGTGACTTAAATATTTATATAAAAATCAAGTGTCTAAAAAAGTTATTTAATAAGCAGAATTTAATTGGATTCATTGTAGAAGTAATTATAATGGCAATATTAATATTTGGAACATTGAGTACTTATCGAGCTGTCTTTAAGAAAGGTCTCTCGCAAGCAGATTTTCTCCGAAACCAACCTCGCTATAGTGGACTGTGTTTTGGGGAAATCCAACTTTCTTCGTTTCTTTTAATTTCGTCATTTTTCATTTTTTTTCGTCGCAGGAATGAGGCTATATGTTTCATAAGTTTTCATCTCGTTTGGTGGAATTGTATCGTAAATTATTTAAATGAAGTTTCATAATTAAATTAATTGGTTTTACTGTTATTTAGGAAAATTTATATTGGGAGCAAACGTTACAATAATAAGCTTATGTCGATATAGTTACCCATTGAATTGGAACTCTTTTTTCACGTTTGCTATTATTTATTGAATGGTGGATAATTAGTCGAGTAACCCTTATAAAAATTCGTTTTCTGTCTAACGAAATAGGGTAACTTTGTTAATTCTATTAAAGCGTAATGAAAGAGGCGCTTGTGTTATTTTATACGGTTGAATCTTGTATAACCATATAAATATATATTGTGGTATTTTATATGATTCATTAGTTTATTATATATACAAGTACATTTGGAATAACAGCCGTTATATATGTGTTACACGATTAATGGGACACATGGCGCTATCTGGAATACCTTGCGCTATCTGGCAACTCAGCCAGAATAGAGGATTATAAAAGATCGCGAAGCTGGTGAAGAACCATTCCCCCTCGGCTCCGGCCGAGTAAGGAGCTCTGCTCCTTCTATTTCTGGCCCTTTGGTAAACCCCATAGTGGCCTCTTAGGTTAGGGAAACGAAAATAAATTGGGGGAGAACTCCACTCTGTCCTTCAGGTGTCTCTCTCCCTCCTTCAGCTCTCTCTCTCTCTCTCCTGCATGTATCTTCCTCCTTCAGGTGTCTCTCTCTCTCTCTCCTGCATGTTTGCCTCCAGCATGTGTACTGCATGTGTACATCCAGCATGTGTACTCCTGCATGTGTGCGTATGTGTGTACCTCCAGCATGTGTACCTACTGCATGTGTACTCCTGCATGTGTGCGTATGTGTGTGTACCTCCAGCATGTGTACTCCTGCATGTGCACCTATCCTCTCTCCTTCAGGCGTCTCTCCCTCCTACAGGCGTCTCTCTCTCTCTTCTTCAGGCGTCTCTCCCTCCTACAGGCATCTCTCTCTTCTTCAGCTCTCTCTCCTTCAGCTGTCTCTCTCTCTCCTTCAGGCGTCTCTCCCCCCCCCTTGGCTCAGCCAACTGGCTGATTCTGGCTGATTCTGGCTGATTAGGAGCCCGGCTGGAAGTCTTAATGTGCACTTGGCTCCTGCCAGGTGAACACCTCTCCTCCTTTCTATCCTCCTCCTCCTTTCTCTTGGGGGATAACGCCGCCTCCAAGTTTCCCCCCACCCCCCTTTGCAACATCCCCCCTCTGCAACATCCCCCTTTGCAACAACCCACACCCCCCTTTGCAACAACCTCCTCCCCTTTGCAACAACCCCCCTTCCCCCTTTGCAACAACCCCCACCCCCTTTGCAACATTACATAATAACCTGCAACATTCCTGCACTCTCCCCTTTTGCGGCTATACTACTTACACACACACACACACACACACACACGAGGGTAATTCAATAAGTATTCGCACTTTTTATTTTCACAATTTTATTTTCACATCTGATAAATTATAAACACGTCACTTCTCAACACCTTCCGACAATCTTCTTCTCCGTTTTGTGCGAATTGCTTGCTTTAACTCATTCCGAAGCATGTCAGAATACGATGCACTTGTTACTGTAGTTCCACGCTCTAGATAATGTTCAAGGATAGCGTTGAACTACAGTAACAAGTGTATCGTATTCTGACATGCTTCGGAATGAGTTAAAGCAAGCAATTCGCACAAAACGGAGAGGGAGATTGTCGGGAGGTGTTATTCTGTTACATGACAATGCGCCCTCATACCGCTGCACAGACTAGAAAATGCCTTTAAGAACTTAAATTTGAAGTTCTCGACCATCCAGCCTACAGTCCAGACCTGGCACCTTCGGATTTTTACCTGTTTGGACCACTAAAAGACGCTTTGAGAGGTCAGCGATTCCAAGGCGATGATGACCTGAAGGAGGCGGTGCATGACTGGCTACGCACGCAGCCAAAAACATTCTTTTGTGATGGCATTAGAAAGCTTGTAGATCGCTGGACTAAGTGTATTGAGAAACAGGGAGACTATGTTGAGAAGTGATGTGTTTATAATCTATCAGATGTGAAAATAAAATTGTGAAAATAAAAAGTGCGGATACTTATTGAATTACCCTCGTGTATATATATATATATATATATATATATATATATATATATATATATATAGTTACCAGTTTATGATTATGAATTGAATGGCCAGTTTGTAGGCATGTTTGGTGCGTAAATCGGTACTATAAGAAATGATGGTAATTACCGTTATTTGATAATTAATCTTCTTTCTCTTCGCCCGTTCCCGCCTCTATGCGGGGTCGGCGTTTCTGACCAGCCTCCTCTACACAGCCCGGTCCTGGGCTTCTTCTTCCGACAAACCCTTCTCCCTCAAATCGTCCCTCACCTTCTCCATCCACCTTCGCTTCGGTCTGCCTCTCTTTCTCCTGCCATGCACCTCCATATTCATCGTTCTTTACCCACATAATCTTCGTCCCCTCTCATCACATGTCCATACCATTTCAGTCTACTTTCTTGTATCTTCCTCGAGATTTCTCCAACCTTTGTTGTGCCCCTTATCCTTTCATTCCTTACTCTATCCAACCTTGTCACTCCGCACATCCATCTCAGCATTCTCATCTCCGTTGCATCTAGTCTTTTCTCATGATCTTTCTTTATAGCCCAAGACTCAACCCCGTACATCATAGCCGGTCTTACCACAGTCTTATACACCTTTCCCTTAACCCTTGCGCCTATTCTTCGGTCACACAACACCCCTGAAACTTCTTCCAATTTTTCCAACCAGATTGCACTCTGTGTGTTATTTCTGTGTCCAGCTCACCGTCCTCAGCCACTGTCGATCCCAAGTACGTAAACTTACTTACTCTCTTTAACCTCGCTCCCTCTAAACTAATTTCTGAGTCTTGATTTTCGTAGAACCTCAGGTTCTCCGTTTTCTTTCTGCTGATTTTCAACCCTCTGTCTTCAAAAGCCCTCCTCCATTCCTCCAATTTTCTTTCTACTACTTCTCTCCTGTTGCTGCACAGAACAATATCGTCTGCAAAGAGCATACACCAAGGGGATTGATCTTTTATCCCCTGGGCCAACACATCCATAATCAAACAAAAAGGTACGGGCTCAAAGAAGATCCCTGATGTAGACCAACCCTCACGGGGAACCATTCCGTTACACCTACACTACTCCTAACCTGGGTCCTTGCTCCTTCATACATACTTTGCACCAACCTAACGTACTTCTCCAGCACACCTTTCTCTCTCATACACCTCCAAATCTCCTGGCGTGGCACTCTATCATATGCTTTCTCTAGGTCGATGAAAACCATGTGCAGTCCCTTTTGTCGCTCCCGGTGTTTCTCCATCAACTGCCTCAGTGCAAAAATCGCATCAGTTGTTCCCCTACCTGGCATAAAACCCAACTGCTCTTCCCCCACGGTTGTCTCTTCTCTTAACCTTTTCTCTATAATCCTTTCCCAAAACCTTCATCGTGTGTGACATAAGCTTTATTCCCCTATAATTTCCACAATCCTGGATGTCCCCCTTCTCTTTGTAGATAGGTACGAGTGTACTATCCCCCCACTCCTCCGGCATTTCCTCTTGTTCATATATCTTCTGCATCAGATCCCACAATAGATCTATGCCCTCATCTCCCAAACAATTCCACGCCTCCACTGGTATCCCATCCGGTCCCAATGCCTTCCCCTTCTTCATTCCTTTCAACGCCACCTTCACCTCCTCCCTACTCACTCCTGAGTCACCAGATCTTTCAGATCAAAGAATGTTATTAATTAAACTATTAATCAAGTTGATTGATAGCATTAGTTTTATTTCTTTATTCCACAAAATAAATTGAATTATAAATGAAACAATATGCAGATTGTTTATATTGGAAATAATGTGTACCCTTGAAATAATGCATTCAATATGTATAATGGTTTGACAATTGATAACGCGCGAGGTGATAAATAGTCTTTATATAAAGATAGGTGAATGACATACCAAGTCCAAGTGGGGCTTGCACAAATGATGTTTACATGATCATGGTCTACGTGTCATAAGGTTGGATTTCGGAGAGCGAAAACGCTGCGGCGCCACGTCCACGACTTGAGGTCTCCCGCGCTGTGACGTCATCTTATGTGCGCTTGATATGACGTCATCTTGGTCATGTTTGCTTTGATGAGTTATATCGCAATTGCTGACGGTATATTGCATAGGTTGTTTGCAAAAGACTCTGCATCTTCAGTTGGGCACTACAAGTGTCACTATATATATGTATATATATATATATGTATGTAAAGAACGACGCTTGTGTAGAACATTCCGCACAAGATGAGGAAGGAGAACGAACAAATGAAAAATGAGGTAACCACCCGGGAATCGAACCCGGGATTTTCCGATTGCCGGTCAGATATGCTATCCACTACACCATGGGCCTCGATTAATCAGAAGTCGTAATTCTCCTACATACGAGCAGAAACCAATGCCCTGAGGGGGCACCTTAGCATGCCGTACATATATATACATTTTAACTGCAAACAACACACTATAATCAGAGCTGGGCAATAAATACATTGAATGTATTTAAATACTAAATACATGGGAGAAATGTATTTAAATACTAAATACCAAATACATCTTACGAATGTATTTAGATACTAAATACAAAATACATCAATTGTATTTAAATACATTTGTAAATACATTTTAAATACATACAAATTTTAGCATATGCATTCACTAATTCATGTTTTGATAAATTTCTACTTTAGGGGACACGGTGAATTTCGAAATAAATACACCACTCGATAGATCAGATGATTTTAAAAGCTTTTTCATCAATGAATTTTCCATCGTAAATTGGATTGATTGCAACGAGTTAGTTACACAGGCCCACTTAAGGCAGAGCCGTTTTGTACGATTATTCGGTCAATTTCAAGATATTTTTGATGTCTAAAAAAACACTTACCTTCAGATGAGTGTACAGATTCGTTGTAGCATTGCTTGCAGCAGAGACTTCGTGTTTACACAGCAAGCAGGTGCACTTTACCTTATTACCGTCTTTAGATTTAATTTTAAAGTATTTTCCATCAAACAGAGGGTGCACTAAATTGTTATCTGCAGATATATCACTGTTTGATTCACCGGATTTGCTTGTTGAAGCCATGACACGCACACGATAAAGAAATCAACCACTTTCGACTAAGAGTGGCACACAACTGATTGAACTGACACGTTGAAACATGAACCATGCTGTACTACACTGTCGACGCGTCGTACTGTGCTAGTACAGAACGTGTATTAAACCAGTAAAAGTATTTACATTTTTATATTTTGAGTATTTAAATACATTGTATTTAAATACTCATTAAAGTATTTAAATACTATATTTAAATACATGAAAAACAATGTATTTATAAATACAGTTCTAAATACACAAATGTATTTAAATACGTATTTAAATACAAATGTATTTAAATACTGCCCAGCTCTGAGTATAATTAATGTAAAGAACGACGCTTATGTAGAAGAACGTTCCGCACAAGATGAGGAGGGCATTGGTTTCTGCTCGTATGTAGGAGAATTACGACTTCTGATTAATCGAGGCCCATGGTGTAGTGGATAGCATATCTGACCGGTAATCGGAAGATCCCGGGTTCGATTCCCGGGTGGTTACCTCATTTTTCATTTGTTCGTTCTCCCTCCTCATCTTTTGCGGAACGTTCTTCTACACAAGCGTCGTTCTTTACATTAATTATACTGTGTGTTGTTTGCAGTTAAAAAAAAAAATATATATATATATATATATATATATATATATATATAGTACAAATATTGTGTGTATCTAAATAGAGCTAAATGCATATCTCGTTTATCGGTTATTGAGGGTTTCAACTTTCAAGGGAGTTGTACTCATTGTAGCTTAAAACCGACCCATTTTATGGCAGGCTACGGCTGAAACTTTTGACAAGGAATTTCCTGTCTGTTGTCACAAAACATTTAAGTCTATCCAGTATATATAACCTTAGTTAACCTTGGCTTAGCTTCCGCCCGAATTGTTCATTCTGACGAAGGTCAAGCTTGTCACTCCACCTTAGACGTACAGTTTAACGTGGAATCCGAACCAAAGGGGACCGAGTCGAAATTTTACTGAAGTTCATAAAACGATTTGCACCATTTTCTTCAAAATTGCATTATATTGTATTTCATTACCTGCTTATCATATATATATATATAATATTATATATAATATATATATATATATATATATATATTGTGTGTGTGTGTGTGTGTGTGTGTGAGTACAGAGTTTGTAAACCCCACACACACACACACATACACGCACACCTATTTAAGTATGTTTTGACATGTATTGTCATATGCGTCGTTTACCCAGCGAAATATACGCTTAATTTTTTGGCTTTTCAGCCATTTTAGGGCAGTCAAAACTGCTTCATCAGCCATTTCAGCCAGCCAGGACGGCTTTACTGGCTTTAATGCTCTCTCATTCTTTCTTTCCGGCTGTAGCCGTGGGTGAAGATAGTTGTGTTCCTGTATTTTCTAATTTTTTTCTAATTTCTTTCTGAATAGTATATTACATGCGAATTTTGATAATCTGGCACACTTGGGGCCAAGCAGTTGCCGGATTATGGAATTTTCCGGATTTTGGAATGTACATATTTCAAGTACAGAAAGAATGGGCAAAGAGCGAGCAAAGAATGCGACTGCCACAAATAAACAAATAGAAAGCGTGGGGGGTGTGGGCGTGGGCTACGGCAGCGCCAGAACAACAATGCGGCGTCTTAGAAACACACGCGGTGCCGAGTTCTGAAGAAAATTGCCAGAGTAGTGAAATATGAATTTTTTAATTTTGTTTTAAATTGTGTCGAATTTTGGGAGTTGGCGGACTTTGGAAGGCCGGATTATTGACGCTCACCTGTACTTTTATGTTTAAACTCCATGTTTTTTTCCACTTTGGAAGATATTTTATTTTAAAATAACTTTTTATAGAATTAATTTATATTTCTTCTCGTTTTTTCTTTTTTGTTTTAAGTTATACTAAAAGCATTTAAGGAGAGTGGGGGTTGGGTTGTGGGTCTTTGGATCGTGTTCGTATCGTGGTTATGGGTTTTAGAGGTTGTGGGCGGGTTAAGGCGGGATATGGTCGCTGTCTGGACGGCTAAGGTACATTGGCGTTGGTCAGGAGTGTTAGTAAAACTCAATACATTTTTCTTTATTTAACGTAAAAATTATTTTGTATTGCACACTCTTCTTTTTCGAGATTGAAACACCAATTAAAGATACTAATGACCAATGTTCCCTCTAATTTTTTTTAGTCCGTGTGCGCAAGAAATTTTCGTTGTGCATACATTTAGATTCATGGTGAAAAATTGTGCAAACTTTTCTGAGCGCTATTATCTTCAAAATGAAATATATATATAATATTAAATACTTAATAAATATTATTTCCATAAGGTGATAGCTTGATCATTACGGTACTATTAAATGGATATTAAAAAACTGTTTACAATATTATATATCCTTAAAAAAGAAAACATTTTATCCATTCTAAAAATATGAATAAAATAAAAAATAGTAAAATAAAATTCAACAAAATAAAGAAATAAAATAAAAATAACATTAATTGAAAATTACTATTTTAGTTATCATTTCTCCAATTTTTAGCATTTAGCAATTTAAAATAGACTATCAAGATTAATACATAATTTTATCCATTCACAAAATAGGAATAAAACAAAAAATAATAAAATTCAATAAAATAAAATATAATCAAAATAACATTAAATGAAAGTGCCTTTCATTTAAGTATGATTATGATTTCTCCCTACGATCTTTAGCATTTGCCCATTCCAAATAAACTCTATGAAGATTAATACATCCGTCATCATTCAGGTAACTTTTAATTCGCATGAGCATGTCCAAATGATTTTCTTTCAAGCGATTTCTTAATTTGTTCTTTATAGAATTCATTAAACTGAAGCCACGCTCACAGTCCACACTAGATGCTAGGAAAGTTCCCCAATATCCATCAACTTAGCAAGGTCACAAAATTGTTCATTTTGGAGGACGAATGTCACCATATCATCAAAGTTTTTATCTTTTTAACCAGCTTACTTTTTATTTTCTCGCATACAACAAATTTAAAATCATTGTACTGTTCGATTATGGTAGAACTTTCACCAAGAAAATCTACATATTTTGCACATAAAGCTTTAACATGCTCAATGCCAAAGTCAAAGTCTTTCTGTAAAATAGCCGAACAATCAAAGGCAGACCATTCTTTTACTTCATTTTCAGGAAACCTGTCTTCCAAATGGGAACAAAGTTTTTCTATGAAAGTTAACACCGAATGAGTATCAATTACAATATTTTCCTGATGGTATTTGTTCAGTAGAGTTTTGACTTTGTCGCTCCATGAAATTTTATTTCCCAGATAATGTCCTTTCATTTTGTTCAGTTTACAATGTGCAAGATGAAACGCATCCAGCGGTTTCAAGCCACGCTTTTGAAAAAGCACACACAATGAAGCTAATTCTTGTAAAACATCATTCAGAACCTCTAAAGCTATTCGATAATTTGGGTCAGTTAATTTCTTGAACAGTAGCTAGCTATTGGATCTTCAGTTGCGTCTTGCTCAAAATAATCTATTAAAGAATCATAGTTTTTCATTACTGCTTGAAGCGCAAAATGTCGAGACAACCACCTCACTTCATTTAGAGGCCTGAAAGCAACTGATTCATTTTCAGAAGCATTCGCTATTTCTTGGAACTTGTGCTTTTTTGTTGAAAACCTGGAAAATACTGAATATATAGTTCGCATTAATGTTTCAATATCTTTTATTTGCTTAACCTCTTTCCAAGCATCACAAATTCCCAAGTCTTCACGGTGTGCGACACAATGTTGTTGGACAAGATGAAAAATTTCCCGTTTCAGCTGTGCTGCTATACCATTATGCTTTCCCAGCATCACAGATGCACTATCAGATGACCATTTTGTGTAGGTCAAGTTTGTGTTTTTCATAAAACTGCTTGATTGCGGATACTATTGTAGAAGCATCACATGCTTGCAGCTCCAAGATTCCACCAAATGATGTTTTATATTGGGTGGAATTTTTGGGTCTAAATTTGAAGTAAAGTATTAGGTATTTGTTGATGGTTACGTCTGTGCTTTCATCGATAACTAGTGTATGAAAAGCGGATGAAGCTATTTCTTCGAACACATCTTTTTCTACAATGTTATTTATGCTTTCCAAAAACTCAAAAGCATAATTTTTGCTCCTCCAGGCTTCCGGCATATGAACATATTTTGCCATACGCTCATTAATTTTATGAACAGAAAACAAAGAACTATTCATATTAACAGCTAACAAAACATTGTCGATCAGAACTTTAATTTCTTCTGGATTTGAACGTGATCGTTCAATATGTTCACGCTTTTTCTCTTTTTTTCAGCTGGACTTTCTAGTAACATACTTAGCACTCCTTTTGCTGGCAATGAAGGATTTTTGTGTATTAATTTATTTACGCCATCTAAATGAGTTTTACTTGATAGGTGGCGCTTCAAGAAGTCAAGTTTTCAGACATCATTCCGCATCTTTCCGCTTGCAAATTCATTTATGACTTTAGCATCATGACAACAAGTGCAAATCACCCCTGTTTCTGAATCATGACTAAACATTTCTTTTAATTGAACACGCATAATCTCATATGACTTCGGTGTAGCCGTTTCAACAAACTCATCCAGCCATTTCTTTTGGAAACAAGTCACAGTTCTTTTGCGCTTCCCCTCTCTAGACATATTGAGGGCTAATAAAAATAACCTTTCAATACATATGAAGAAACTGAATTGTAACAACAATGAACAATGTACTTAAGGGGTTCGTTCACTCAGCATTTCCTATTACGCGGATAAGGAAAATTTCGGCCTAACCAAAAAAAATATATATTTTTAGAATTTTTTTCCTGAAATAATTCATAAAAATACTTAAAAAAAATATTGTTATAAAATTTTTTGAAAAAAAAATTCCTCTTATTCTGAAAAATTGGCCTTCACTTAATTTTTGGAACCCTATAAAAAATTTGGAGTACATGTTTTCTAAAAAATACTTCACAAAATTATTTATCTTGGTACGTAGTATAACATAAAATGCATTTACATAATGCTCTATTGGCAAAAAAAAAAGCCGTAAACTCTTGGAAAAATTTTCTATGGTTCAACAATGAAAGAGAACTCGATTTTGGATCTATAAAAAAAATTCTAAGCATAAGATCTAACTAAAATTTTGTAAATATGTCAAACTTAGTCCGGACTTTCAGAAAAAAATCACCAAAACACTATTTATAACAAAGTCGAAATATGATTGAACTTAACTACAATAAAATATGATCACATCTAGCTTGGTTTATTCCCAACTAATACAAAACTGAACTGAAGGCATATCGCTCTGCGCTCAGGTGCCGGGCGGGGCAGAGTTGCAAAATCTCATATTTATTATTACCTATTATATATGATTGACAAACTCAATTTCTTCAGGCAAACCATGATTTAAAAAAAAGCAAGATTTCTCGAATCTGAAATAAAAATAGCTAATGGCATTTGGACACTGAAGTGCGACCAAAGATAGTAGATCTGGTCGAGTGGTTGTTGTAATTCGGTGACATTAAAAAGCCCGCCAAAACTCAACGAGTCAACGACCATTAGGAACTCAGTGGCGCAACTTTACCCATATTATTATCTATATTTGCACAGCTGCACTTTTAATATATAAAGTTGGACTTTACTGATATATACACTGCTTTACAAAAACAAAAATTATGATAAATTCAAACATAACACTTAACCCCATCCCTTCCATGACGGCAATGTTGACGTCATAGATCTTTTGATGCTGTTTTTCGATGACGGTAGAGGTTACGTCATGAAAAAAAAGTTTCCAATTGGACTAAACAAAATTCTGTAATACTTAATAAGCTTTTAAAAAGGATATTGGAAATGCTCACTGTTATAGATGACGTTATAAGTCAATGATGTCATCCAGATGATGTCATAATGTCATTGATGTCATGACGTCATCTATGATTACTAAAAACATAGATATAGTGATGACATTATGTTTTAGCCAATAGGAAAAGTGATGATATCATCATATTTAGCAAATAGGAAAATAGATGACATCATTTTTAGCAAATAGAAAACTTTGTAGGCGGAGCTTTATTTCAATGCGTGTACAATTTAGGGTTATGACTTTTTAATTTTTTGTCATAAATATTGTTTCCTGTATCATCAATCGATGAACGTTTGCTTGAAAACAATAAAAAAGGGCCTAATTCTTCAGAATTAAAACAAAATGTCACCCCGAAAGCAAATATAGTATATTAGTTACAGGTTTATTTTAAGCAATAAGTAAAACAATTAAAACAATAATAGAGTAAATGTATAATATTGTATTTGTATAATTAATATGTATTGTATAGGTATAATGTTGTATAATATAATATATGTTTATGTATAATAATTGTGAAATAAACATGCAAATTTCTATTTATTTTATTAATTTTTTATTTTTTATTTTGGGGTGAAGTTTTTCAAAATATATCGAAAAAACTGTTATTTTCATTGTCAGGGGCCAAAGTTCATCGATTTATGATACAGGAACATGAGGTTATAAACATGTCATAACCCTAGTGTACATACATACACGTATACAACTATACATTGACAGGCTATGCACTTGCCGCTTTTGTATTTTTCATTTAATTTTTTATGAATTATGAGATAATTACTATTCGTTTTTATGCAAAAATAAGAAAGAGAAGGTTTATATTCAATGCGTTAATGTATGAAAGAAAAAAAAAATGCAAATACATAGAGTAAAAAAAATCCGTATTGCGTAATTGCGCGGACGTCGGCGAAGTCGGGTGGAAGGGGTTAATACTTAAAAGAGCGAATATAGAGTATGTTGATGCAAATGGTCAGACCTTGTGTGACGGTATATTTTTGAAATTACTTCATTTACTGTCGTGACTCATGATACGCTTGAGCCTGTGCGCATTTTATTTTGCTGTGTGCGCGGGTTTCACAACGCGTGTGCGCGCGCACACGCGCACACCTTAGAGGGAACATTGCTAATGACTCCCTCGGGAGATTAAATGGATTAAAAGGAATTTAAAAGCTCACTTTTTAATACCAGCCCTCACTCCCTTCCCCAAAATGCCAGTAACATCCCTCAGTATCAGTAGTTGGAGGGGAGATCATCCTGTGTGTCCAGGTTACAGTAAATCACACGTAAAGCTGTAGGTTCCCTACGTCATATGACCCTAGATGTTGGAAAGGAAGTTAAACAACCACACCAAAAACAAAATGTCTTTTTACATGCGCGATCCCCTTTAATAATACATGTATTGCCATACTCGTAGTCAGAATTCGAAAAGAATAAGTTGCCACTCTACGTTTAATAAATTAATCACACCGTAAGTATGTTATATGCTTCTCTTCTCTGGAGCTTCCTATCATAGAAAGATTTTGGTAGTTTGGATGTTGTGCACTGTTATCTCCACAAACCATTTCAACGTTTACTGAACAAAACTAGTCATTTGAACGTTTACTGAACAAAACTAGTCATTTGAACGTTTACTGAACAAAACTAGTCATTTGAACGTTTACTGAACAAAACTAGTCATTGAACGTTTACTGAACAAAACTAGTCATTTGAACGTTTACTGAACAAAACTAGTCATTTGAACGTTTACTGAACAAAACTAGTCATTTGAACGTTTACTGAACAAAACTAGTCATTTGAACGTTTACTGAACAAAACTAGTCATTTGAACGTTTACTGAACAAAACTAGTCATTTGAACGTTTACTGAACAAAACTAGTCATTTGAACGTTTACTGAACAAAACTAGTATTTGATAAAGTTTGATGATAATATTGTAAAGGTAGTTGTTCCGGAAAGGCCTTATTCGTACTTTTAGGATGATAATGTTTTCCATTCAGGTAAACACACCAACCCGATTTTCCTATCCTTAAATAAGTTGGTGTAAAGTATCACATTTAAGAAAGAAATCGGACAGTTGTCTACCTATCCTTGGCATATTGATCATTAGATATTAAGGTGGATTATATTAAAATTAGTTGTGATTCAGTTTCCATCCCGAGAACCCACAAGAAACAGTAATCTGTACTTTTATGTTTCTCAGAACTTTAGTCTGGTATACCGGATGAAGAATACGACACTAGATTAAGGCGCTACTGTATGACAAGGAATTCACTGAGCAGTGACTAAATTTGGAAAAAGAAAAACGTTTACTGAACAAAACTAGTCATTTGAACGTTTACTGAACAAAACTAGTCATTTGAACGTTTACTGAACAAAACTAGTCATTTGAACGTTTACTGAACAAAACTAGTCATTTGAACGTTTACTGAACAAAACTAGTCATTTGAACGTTTACTGAACAAAACTAGTCATTTGAACGTTTACTGAACAAAACTAGTCATTTGAACGTTTACTGAACAAAACTAGTCATTTGAACGTTTACTGAACAAAACTAGTCATTTGAACGTTTACTGAACAAAACTAGTCATTTGAACGTTTACTGAACAAAACTAGTCATTTGAACGTTTACTGAACAAAACTAGTCATTTGAACGTTTACTGAACAAAACTAGTATTTGATAAAGTTTGATGATAATATTGTAAAGGTAGTTGTTCCGGAAAGGCCTTATTCGTACTTTTAGGATGATAATGTTTTCCATTCAGGTAAACACACCAACCCGATTTTCCTATCCTTAAATAAGTTGGTGTAAAGTATCACATTTAAGAAAGAAATCGGACAGTTGTCTACCTATCCTTGGCATATTGATCATTAGATATTAAGGTGGATTATATTAAAATTAGTTGTGATTCAGTTTCCATCCCGAGAACCCACAAGAAACAGTAATCTGTACTTTTATGTTTCTCAGAACTTTAGTCTGGTATACCGGATGAAGAATACAACACTAGATTAAGGCGCTACTGTATGACAAGGAATTCACTGAGCAGTGACTAAATTTGGAAAAAGAAAAACGTTTACTGAACAAAACTAGTCATTTGAACGTTTACTGAACAAAACTAGTCATTTGAACGTTTACTGAACAAAACTAGTCATTTGAACGTTTACTGAACAAAACTAGTCATTTGAACGTTTACTGAACAAAACTAGTCATTTGAACGTTTACTGAACAAAACTAGTCATTTGAACGTTTACTGAACAAAACTAGTCATTTCAACGTTTTTAAACTATATATTATCTTACTGTAAAATTATGTTTAACAATTTAGGCCTTCAAGAGCATCTAATTATAATTTCCACCTCAAATTTTAACATGTGTTTAGGAAAAAATTGTGGAAGAATAAAGTTTAATGTGCAAAAATGAAATTTGTCATACAAAAGAAAAAAACTCTTCATGAAGAGATTAAATCAGGGGTCACCAACCTGGGCGGTAGCGCCCACTAGTAGGCTCACATTAAAGGTAATTAAACATTTATTTCATTATTTATTTTATCGATTATGTTGATTTATTCTTTTTGATCTAAGGTGGGCGGTAAGCTTTTTTAATTTTCAGAAAATCGTAAAAGTGGGCGGTGAACAAAAAAAAAGGTTGGTGACCCCTGGATTAAATAAAAGCACATCATTTAATTTGAGTGGTGAGTGAAAATACAATACTGCTAACATATAGTTCTGACATTTTTAATACTTTGAATAAAGAAACGTAATTAAAGTTTGTACAAACAAGCAAAATATTATCACACATTTAAAACATCGTTTACAATTAAACCAACAATAAAGATAATGTACTTGTTTACTCTCTAAATTTTAATTTTTTTAACATATAAGGCTTTAATTTTAAATCTCGACTAACGTTTATGAGTCGCTCAACTCGACTGAAAGCAAAATATTTACTTTGACTAATTTAAATTGCTAATGTAAGTTCCAAATTTTTTTCAAATGAATTTGAATATGAAATTAATGCTGGATGGCCGCGTTCTCATACCAGTTTAGATTCCCAATGCTTTTCTTGAGCTAAAAAATGAGATTTGACTGAAGCGTTGAAAATATTAACTTCTACAGACCCCAATCCAAATATTAGTTAAAGGCACAGTTATGGGTGTTCAGCTTGGCTATTGAAATAGTGGTGCTGCAAATCTGTGGTCGGATTTTAAGTTGAAGCCATGTTCCATACCGAATGGTGCCATCCTGTCTAGACCAAGGGTTCATTGTATCCCTTCAAGACTTTGCTTTCCATGAAGTCCTGTTGGGTTGTTGTGGTGACATGCGTTGTACCACCACCCTCCTTTGTACAAGAGCGCACAGTGAGCCTTCGCTATTGAAGAATAAAACATTTGTGTTAAGGTTAATATGTAAAAATGACCACAAAGAAATGCAAAGAAAAAACAATGATGTTCATTTTTTAATTCAGGATATAATAATAGGCCGCAATATATCCATTATAATTCTTTTGCATTGTAAAGCAAATGTTTAGACACTCATAAGATAATTATGGAAATAGCAGTAAAAAAATCAAACAAATAATGAAGATAAATGAGACATACAGTGCTTATCGCTGTCCCTGTCAAATGTTGAGAAGTAGTTGGCATTCACGTAACTGAAGCGATCAACGGCCGTACTTTTTGCATTGAAATTCGTTGCTGTAAGTTTGTATCTATAAAGAAAGCGAAAAGTCCAATAAAGCTTTTCAGCTAAGATGATGAAGTGGTTGAGGCTGATCTCTACTTAATCAATAACTATAGTGGGGTCGATTAATACAAAAATACACCCAAATCATTCAGATCTGGTAGAAAGTGTGAAATTTGGCATGAAGTTACCTTTTGATATACAGAAACATTTCCAGGTTGGGGACACGCTGGGACCTCACTCTGGCGGCCATTTTAAGCAAGTTCAAAATGGCTGCCTCGATCCCACAGCCAAAACCATAAAATGCCATATCTCAGGAACTACTGGGCCGATTTTGATGATCTTGGGCGGCCATTCTGAACAAATTGTCATCTAGTTTCATTATTTTAGTTAAAAAAAATTATAATAGATGGCGTTGTGCGGGCCCTTCTACAAGCATTATTCAGGCTTAGTAAGTTAGTCGCCATTACGCTTCAGTCAGTGAATGGTGAAATTTCTGTTTCTGAACTACCCAACACAGATATTTTCATGACCGCTTGCAATGACCTGGTTGTTCCAGGAGCGTCCAGAATCCCAGGGTCCATCGTGAAGGAGGAGGCCTAGTTATCCCATGTGTCTCACATACTGGACAAAGAGAGAATTGAGGTGGGAGACGTTTAATCTGGTCAAGTTATAATGCTAGCCTTCAGAAAGACAATGTGCGCCCTCGCGCAGAGATCGGGATTTTACAACTCTTTGTAGAGAAAGCGCAATCCCCATCCATGATCAAACATTCAATGGAGGTTGTAAAAGATGGAATCGACTTTTTAAATCAAGGGCAAACCCCCGTCACTGGCATGGACCAACCATTGTACAGTCTGGCAAAACGAATCCAATGGAAGTACCCAGAGTAACTTGGTGAAGACAAGTACGTTGCGATGATGGGAGGGCTTCACATTGAGATGGTGCTGCAGGAGATCCTGGGCAAGTGGCTTGATGGCTCAGGGTGGGATCACGCGTTGGCTGAAGCAGGCGTTCTATCACCTGGTTTCGCTTATTCAGCGTTGAGTGCCTCTAACGTGAAAAGAACTCGATATGCACACCAATTGTCCCTTGCTGGTCTTCACTGGACACAGACAAAGGATCTCCAACTAATGTACCCTCAGAGAGAGGGAGATTTTGAACTCTACAGTATGTCCAAGTGCTTGCTGAGCTAATCCCATGGTGTTTCTCTCTCAACCATCCAAACTACGCACGGTGGCTACCAATACACGTGAGACCTCATGCAGTTGAAGGACAAACATCCAACAGTGTACCACGAGTTTATGAAGGGCAACTTCATTGTACAGAGGTCAGAGAACCGATATTCCATGATGGCGAAAGACCAATCACATCAAGGGAGATGGAGGTGCATCTGGCCTTTACGACGAGCCGATTGCCCTCCTCATATGGATGCTAGTTTCTCCTCAGCGCGCAGGCATCATCTCCACTCATGAGGACTTCATGTCATGGCACCACACGTCGAGCTCCTCCTTTCATCACGAAGAGGTACAGAGCCTCCAGATTCGTTTTCACAGTGACGTGAAGTCTCTGGTGTGAGTCCTAAAAGAGCATGGCAACCCATTCAGTTACACAAGTTCTTACCTTACTACCCTTGACTCTAAATTGGCCATGGATGCATGTGTGACCAACTCGTTAAAAGATGCTCATGAGATCAGATCTGCCATATACACTGATTTCGTCAAGACACGCTTCATTGATGCCTCAAAGGCCATCACTGAAACTATCCAGCGTAAAGGTCTGAACACGTTCAAAGAAGTACCTGACAAACAGAAAGATGCAAAAGGTCAAGCTCTTAAACACAACTCAGCCTTGGTCACTCAGTTGTTTCTATCTGTGCAATCACGACCAGATGCAGATATTGATGAGTTTTTCATGTATGAAAACGAAAAAGAATCCCCCATCATTAGCTGTTGCTGGTCGTTTGCGAACTGGTACGAAGTCCGATCTCCTGAAATGCTTCGAGGTCAATGAAAAACCAGATGGAGATTCAACAGTGAAAATCTTCGCTGGTCCTGCTGTAGTCTATTTTATTCAACCCACCCAAACCGTGAGCACGATCGGTGAATATATGGAGAAGCAACTAGTGCCATTTGCAAGATCTCATGCCTCTGGTTTTGTGGATCGTATGGACTGGATATGTGATATCTACCCTGAGAGAAGCCTGAAAGGCCAAAGCTCATGAGAATCGAGATGGTCCAAGGAAAAAAATTGACTCCAAGACTCCCATCAACTGAAAAGAGTGGAGTGCCATCCTCAAAAATTTAGAGAACAAAACAGAACTCTTCACATTTGTGAGTAAGCGGTTAGCTGAGGAAGACCTGGGTCTGGGTCCGGAGGGTCTGGAACCGTGTAATCATCAGGAAGCTGACACTAGGATGGTCCTCCACCTCAAACATGCAGCTCAGCACGGCCATGACAAAGCATACCTCCGCACAGTGGACACTGATGTCGTGGTTGTCGCAATCTCATCGTTCCCTGAACTGTCATTGCCTGAACTATGGGTGGCTTTTGGGATTGGAAAACACTTCCAGTGTTTTCCCATTCACGTGCTAGCGTCGCAGCTCGGCCCAGAGTTGGGACTTGCGCTTTCCTTATTCCATGCATTGACAGGCTCGGACACTACATCGCACTTTGTAGGAGTTGGCAAGAAGACAGCTTGGGAAGTGTGGAAGTTCTTTCCGGAACTCACGGATAGCCTGCTCGCAATATTGCGTGATCCCGACTGCTTCACCATGGAATCTTTACCTATGCAGGTCTTCGAACGTTTCGTTGTCCTACTTTACAGTAAGTCTTGTGGAGCTGCTATCGTGAACCAAGCCCGGAGGAAGATGTTCTCACGAGGGAGCAGAACCATCGACAATATCCCACCTACCCAGGCAACTCTATTTCAACATGTGAGACGAGCCATTCTTCAGGCAGCTTTCATTTGGGGTCAGGCGCTGTGGCTTCATCAAGAGATCCCTGATCCTACTGACTGGGGATGGATGATCTCAGCTCAGAAGGAGTTGGTGCCGTTCTTGCCGACACTTGCAGATGTCAGTAAGGCTTGCGCGATCCTCCGACACTGTGGATGTAAGAAATAATGCACTGGCAACTGCAAATACAACAAAGAGCACTTACATTGCACCTCCTTATGCTACTGCCAAGGTGCTTGTTTTAACAATGATGATCTTACCTAGTGTTCTCATTGTATGATCAGTTTTGACACCCTCCCTGTGTCATAACTTGACTTGTAGTAACGATGATCTTGCCCAATATTCTTGAATAGTTTTGTGTAACTGTAAATATAACCACTTTCAGATAGGCGGAGGTTGGGGAAAGTGGTTGGTGGGTTGCATAACGCGTTGGGTCCTCGTCCCGCACCCTGGAAACACACTTGACTATCGAATAATGATTGAATTTGCAGTCAGACACGTTAATCTTTGATTTGCCAGTATCGCTCTTATTCTCCATAAGTTCACACAGGTTACAGTGATAATTCAACTTTAAACCAAACAACCGCAACCGCAACTGCAACCGCGCGGTTGTGACTTTCTGACAACCGCAACCGCGGTTTGGCCCAGCCGTTTCGGAAATGGAACGATATAGGTGTTTCAGGGTAAAAAATTACCTTCACCATGACTTATCATGTAACCTTGACCTCGAAACATTCCGAAACATAGTGAGATTGATCAGGCATCCTCAAACGTATAAGAAACGAGCCCAAGATCATCAAAATTCGCCCAGTAATTCCTGAGATATGGCAGCCATTTTGAATTTGCTTAAAATGGCCGCCAGAGTGAGGTCCCAGCGTGTCCCCAGCCTGGAAATGTTTCTATATGGCTAAAGGTAACTTCATGCCAAATTTCACACTTTCTGCCAGATCTGAACGATTTTTGCATTAATCCACCCCACTACTATATTTTACTGTAAATGCGATTACAACACTTCCCTAGGATAGAAAAAGAGAAGGCAATAAAGTGGGATGTAGGAGCTAGTGGGACTCGAACCTACTCGCTTCGTTTCAGAGTCGGCCTTCCTACCGATCACTCCATCCAGAATCCCCAAAAATGTTCGGTCAAGCTAGGTTAATATTTACGCTGTTTAATCATGCTCCAATTGGAGCAATTGGAGCATGGTCAAACATCGTAAATACTGGCCTAGCTTGAATGAACCTCTTTGGTGTTCTGGATGACATAATCAGTATAAGAGGGCTGACTCTGAAACCACGCAACACGGGTTCGAGACCATTGGCTTGTAGCTTCTCACTTTATTGCATTTTTCCTTTCCAATAGCTATATTCTTTTCACAGTTCAAAACCTAAATATTATATTGTCATTCTATTAATTTTACAGTGAGAGTGTACAGTAGTACTTGCAAACAGAGAAAAAGGTTTCCCACTGCATTTGTGAAGGGACTGCCTCACTTTTGGTGGGTCAATTACAACCACATGTATTAACATAGCGGCGTCGATCAAATAAACTAGAATAGATCATGCACTCCAAGATGTGGACCGATCACTTCAACAGTTATGGACTACAGCTTGAGAAATTTCATAAAAATTTTGTTGAAGAAGAAAAAAAGAGAAAAACTTGAACAATTGCTGTAAGATTCTCGAGAGGGAAGTGGGATATACAAATAAATTATATTTTATTGACAATTAAAACTTTTCCTTAATTTTATATGTATAGTTATATGATTTCTATTTTATGAGATATATCTCTCTCATTAATTATAAACATTAGGGAGTACAAATATTGTATAAACTTAATTAATAGACGTATTCAAAATTTTATTAAAATCTCCATGAAATTTTTCCTTGAGTTTCGGTGAACTTCCTATTTGTCGTAAATATTATTTATATCATAATTTTTTATGTGAAAGTCTATTATTTATATATATATATATATATATATATATATATTATATATATATATATATATATATATATATATATACGTAAAGAACGACGCTTATATAGGAGAATATTCCGCGCAAGATGAGGAGAAAGAACGAAACAAATGAAAAAATGAGGTAACCACCCGGGAATCGAACCCGGGATCTTCCGATTGCCGGTCAGATATGATAACCATTACACCATGGGCCTCACTCGATCAAATGCCGTAATTCTCCTACATACGCGCAGAAACCAATGCCCAAGGGGGCACCTCCCGCATGTCGTACATTATATACATTTTAACTGCAAACACGCAGTATAATTAACGTAAAGAACGACGCTTGTAGAGGAGAATATTCCGCGCAAGATGAGGAGAGATAACGAAATATATAATGTACGACATGCGGGAGGTGCCCCCTTGGGGCATTGGTTTCTGCGCGTATGTAGGAGAATTACGGCATTTGATCGAGTGAGGCCCATGGTGTAATGGTTATCATATCTGACCGGCAATCGGGAGATCCCGGGTGGTTACCTCGTTTTTTCATTTGTTTCGTTTTCTCTCCTCATCTTGCGCGGAATATTCTCCTATACAAGCGTCGCTTTACGTTAATTATACTGCGTCTTTGCAGTTAAAATGTGTATATACAGGGTGTTTCAAAAGTCCCTCATTATTTTTAAAATTTTATTAAAATAGCAATTACAAGAGGAACCAAATGACAATTTGGTTGCTGAGTCTACGATTCATGAGAATTTTGGTGGCATCAAACTTGGCTTCATAAGTCTACTGGAAAGTCACTGGTACACCTCAACGTGGGTACTGTTTTTTTCGAAACAAGCAAGCCACCGTTTTACGCATTCTTGGCCGACATTGGACAACATTTCGGGAGTAACAGAAGCACACGCATTCCTGATCCGTTCTTCCAGTGTCGGGAGGACTCGCGGCTTGGTGGCGTACACTTTGCTCTTAATGTAGCCCCACAAAAAGAAGTCGCATGGGGTTAGATCAGGCGAGCGAGCAGCCCATTCGATGGGACCACGGCGACCAATCCACCGATCCGGGAACTGCTTATTCAGAAATGAGCGAACCTCACGCGAGTAATGAGCAGGGGCACCGTCTTGCTGGAAAATGACTTCTTGCATGTCAACTACAGCTGACAGTTGGGGGATGCAGAACTCCTGAAGCATACGAAGGTAATTGTCTCCGTTGACGTTCACGGAATTTCCATCTTGATCCCGGAAGAAGAACGGACCAATCAGCCCAGCTGAGGAGATGGCACACCAGACGACCCATTTCGGCGTGTCCCTTTCATGTTCACGGATCTCCGCAGGGTTGTGAGTTCCCCAGATGCGGGTGTTGTGCCGATTGACGCGACCAGAAAGGTGGAAGAGAGCTTCGTCGCTGAACAACATGTGCTCCAGGATCGATGGGTCTCTTTCGTAGTGATGCAGCAGTGTCTCACACATCTCCACCCGGCAATCGTAGTCTTGAGGTTCCAGCTTCTGAACCACCTGGATCTTGTACGGATACAGCTTGAGACCACGCCGCAAAATCCGTTGGATAGATGTCGCGCTGATGTTCAGTTCCGCAGCAGCTCGCCGAATGGACTTTCCTTGACTCTGAGTAAACGCCTCACGGACAGTTTCGACATTCTCCTCACTCCGCCCACTTCGAAGTCTTCCTGATCGTGGTTTGTCCTTTACGGATCCGGTCTCCATAAACTTCCGGTGGGTGGCGACGATGGTGTTCCTATCCGGTGCATAATGCTGTCCGTAGACTGCCCGGAATCGTCGCTGCACTTCGACCACAGATTGAAAAACCTCCTGCCATGCAGCGATTTTACACCTCTGCTCTAGAGTCAGCATGGTAGCAGAAGAAAACGGAGCAAAACTTCAAATGTAGACTCAAAAAAATTCTCAACTACTGAGTAAGAGTTTACCACAGATGAACATCGTTGGTCGTGTCGATTAGCTGCAAAGAAAATTGAAAATCAAATTAGTGAGGGACTTTTGAAACACCCGGTATATATATATATATATAATATAATATATATATATATATATATATATATATATATATATATTAGTGCCCCGCAAGGGGGTTCTAAGCTCGTGCTCTTGAGTGCTCTTTGTGCTCGTTTGTACGTGCTTGTTCCTGGAGGTTTCACGTGCGCCCTCCCGGCCCTAGCACCCAAGGATGATGGGGCTCGACCCTGCAGTCCTTGTCATCCTTGGTCTTTTTCCACTTCGACTGTCCCCTCCACCCTTTCTTTTTCCTCTGTCTTTCCTCTCACTTTTTCTTTGTTTTTCCGCTGAGATATGCCCTTTAAATAGAGGCGAATCGGTTCTTCCAAAAAAAAAAAAATATATATATTAGTGATGTAGCGGATGTCATTTTTTTCACATCCGCGGATGCGGATGCGGATGAGGATGTTTGATTTCAACATCCGCGGATGCGGATGCGGATGCGGATGTCTACATTTTCGTTATTTTTTAGGATATATTCGAGATTTGTTGTGTTTAACGTATATAATAAGTTATTATATAGAGAGAGCTGTAGCTATAATGTAGTATAATTGATTAATTGTACAATAATTGCTGTACTTTTCTCTGAACATATAAAATAATATCAAGCAGCTAACTAATATAGAAATCAATTAGTGAATTCGTCTGCAAATAAATTCGTTATATTTTGTTGAGTTTCAGCCACAATTAGAAACCATAATTGTGTTACCAGGATGCGGACGTGAACCCAACTCAAATGCACCCCACCGACCTCTTTCCCCAACCTCCACCCTTAGAGAAAGAGATCTTTAATTAGCTTGATAACTATTTATATTAAGTTTAAAGTTTTATTAGGCATATTTATAAATTAGTAATTAAAATAAAGTAAACTAAGATGTTCATCGTTTAATGTTCAAACTTAATTATAGGAAGGTTATGCTTAAGGAACATTAATTTTTCTGCCTTTTCTGCTGCCAGTCTGTTTCTCTTTTCATCATATATTAATCCAGCACTGCTAAATAATCTCTCGCTTGGTACGTTTGTTGGAGGACAGGCTAAATGTTTCCTTGCAAGTTTACTCAAGTATGGATAGATATTCTGCGTATTTTTCCACCAACTAATAGGATTGTCACATGCAGCCAGGCGTTTTTCTTGGTGATAGCTCTCGATCATTTTTACTACATCTTTTGACATCGCGTAGGTCTCGTCATTGCTGCTTGACTCAAGAAACTGAGAGACAGATTCTGTGATAGATTTGCTTGTTGAAGGTGTTGGTTCTGTTACTGAAACTTTTATTCTTTTGGTGGGTGGCGAAGCGACAGATTCAAGAGATTGAAGCTCTTCAACTGCTTTGCCAAGTGATGATTTAACTCGTTCTAATGTACTAGGTGAAAATAACTTAGCTTTGTAACGTGGATCTAAGTAGGTTGCAAGAGAGTAACTTCATACAAGAACAGCCTCTCGTCTTGTCGCTTGCATCACTTTTGCGCACAATGAACTAGTTCTATTAATATAGTAGAATTTGATAATTTCCGCTTATTAATGACATTTTATCTCAACGGTCCACATCCGCACGACATCCGCAGTCCAAAGTGCAGATGCGGGTGCGAGAAAATGTGCGGATGTTCCGCGGATGCGGATGTGACCTACATCACTAATATATATATACATTATAAAATGACTAGCTAACAATAAAGTTACGACATTTTTGGCTTCCTTTAAAATACTCCTCACTCCTCCCAATGATTAAGTATAAAAGGAGCAGCCACTCCTCGGGGGCGGGGACGAGGATAAGGAGTCCCTGGCTTAGAGGTATTTTTTGGGACTTGTTCTAGGATGTGGAGCTGGTTATAATGTGACATCTTGATTAATTTGGTTTCATGGTTCACTTAGGGAAATGACTTAAGGCAAGGCACTATTAAATTTTATTCTCATTGTAAAACTTATAGCGTATCCAGAGTTTCACTATCAACCTAATCCGCCTACTTGTCTGAAAGTTATAATTAAATTGGGTAGCTTAAATCGAGATGTTTTGATTATTTTATTTATGTTTCTATAATCTATGGCCATCCTATATTTATTTTTCTGCTTCACCAACAACAGGGGGCTGTTGTAAGGACTGTTCTGTTTACCAATGAGTTCTCGTCTTTCTACTGTATGTCCGCTACCTGCCGTTTTACTTCATCGTGGTATTTCGGGAGTAGACGGTATTTTTCAGTATAAACCAGCGTTAGTACTGGCTCATGCTTGTTTCCAATTGTGATTCCAGTTCATAATCTTTTAGTAGGAATAGAGTATTACCATCAATAAACACAGTATTAGAGTGTTTCCAAAGAATTTCAGAGAGTTTACCCTAATCTTCTGAGTCCAATTTGATTGTTTCTAGGGTTAACAACCGGAAGTCGCTAGTCATTTCCCTTGCGAAATTTTCATCATATACGTCATTTTCATAAAGCTTGGTTAACTTTATCTTCTGAAACATAACCTACCCTTTCATTTTTTCCGACATTACAAATTGGTCACTTACTCCAACATTTTCCTTGACCACTGACTTAACCCAAACGGCCCAAACAGGCAAAACACCCGAACTGCCCAAACGGGCAAAACACCCGAACGGCCCAAACAATAAAGTATCATAAATCCGATCTCCACTGATCCCGATAAAGCGGATATTAATAAGGTTAAAACATCAGCCGAAGGTTTTTCAATCTTTAACCGATTATCATAGCGCAGTCGCAGCAGGGTCCTCTGTTGGGCCATATGTTCCATTTCACGCATTTATGGCCGAGATAAAATGATTGATTCCTTTAACATCGTGGAATTGCGATGCGGTGCTTATTCAGCTTATTAAATTTTCTGTGCCCCCAGCTAGACAAGTCTTAATTGACATAAAATTAATGATCAGGTATGGGACACTTTTAAGAAGTGCGAAGACCTGTGTGCAAAAGTGGGAAAAGAGGACTTGTCACTAGATTGCTGCAAAAAGAGAAAGATTATCGCAAACCTGGAGAATCCTTTCTGACGTTTGCATTTCGGGTGAGACGTGACTTATCACATCTAAAAGCTGACGCACCTCAAATGTTACAGCAGCACTTAGATGTAGACTTCAGCCTACATAAGATTCTGATGAATTTAATTTCACAGTATCTGTTATAGGAGTATGAGTCATTCAATGAAGATATTTTTAAAAGGTCAAACAGTTGAAAAAAGATCAAAAGATTATCGCATCTTTGGTGGCTGGGCAGTAGCGAACCGACTTGCGAGCGCCGTAATTCGTTGACGTTGAAAAATCCAAAACTACAAAATATTTTGCATGCTACTCCCACGGTCATATGTTTCGACTGAGCACTGCTCGTTAGGAAGATCAAAAGATGAAAGAACAGGAAAACACGGAAAATAAGCAGTATCACCGAGATAATTCACGTAAGCGATATGAGAAAAGTTGTGGCCATAGTTGTAGGCGTGAAACTGCAGGGGCGGCGCCATAGAGCGGGGGACGTGTCCCTCCTATCCTCAAAGAGGGGGTACAGTTCCCCCCTATTTTTCCATATAATTACTGATGATTATCATTATTTATAGTTTCACTAGACGAAACGACTCGAGGTATTACTTTCCCAGACGCGTAAGCTTCAAGAAGATAGAAAGAAAAGAGAAATTATTCCTCTATAGATCAGAAGCGTGGCATGCATAGAGATCTTAGGAAGGAAATATCAGAGAAAGGAAAGGAAAGAGAATTGAACAAGGACAAGACCCAGAACGAAAAAGAATAAAAATTAAATAGGCAGACTTCCGGACATTCTGATACGGAAAATATTAACAACTGCCGGGTAAGTAATATTCAGCGATTAACACCTGAAAGCAGTTTACGAAAAAATCCAGAGGATAAACGTTTATCGTATGAACACTGAAAACAAAGACTTCCCGCTACGTTCTATACATAGAAATATTATCTTCCATTGTCTCATATCACCCAGAAAAGAAATTTTGAAGACTACTGTATCTCTTCTACCTAAAGAAGTTATTATCATTAAAAGAAGTTACGTCATCTGACAAGAAGCTTTGATAATCAAAAGAAGGAAAACTTCCCCTAGAATGTATTCTCAAAAAGAAGTTATAAGCTCTAAATTCAGAAGGCTTATTTTGAGTGCAGTAAATTCTGCCACTAATAAATGAGAATGCAAAGGCGAATGTGAATGAAACGAGTAAATGAGAACAAGTGAATATGAGAATAAATGATGTGAGAGAAGAAAAAGTCGAAAATGTAGAGAAGAAAAAGTCGAAAATGCAGAGGAGAAGAGAGAGCGAGAATAAAAGAATGAGAGAAGGGGGCGGAGACCGGAAAGAGAGTCTGTGATAACGATGACAGCCAAAAATTATCATGCAACATAGAAGCAAATGAATTGAAAGGAAAAAACCTCCTCAGTCTCAAGTAAATAAAGTGACAGAGTGCATTTTAGGAGATAAAAAAGTTAATGATAAAGTTGTAACCTTAAATAGGCCCGTATCCAGGATTTATTTTCGGGGTGGGGTGGGGGGAGATCAAAGACTCTAAGAACCAGACGTCTCTGTCTCAAGATACCCTCTACCACAACTCCAAAAACTGTGGAATTTAAGGTTAATAGAAGGGTTTTCTAGGCAAATGACAAGTTCCTTGAAGGTGTTTATTATATGCAGAAAAAATAATACCCCTCGAATCAAGGGATATAATTTTTCCCGTTCGGAGGGGTGGATGTTCATCTCCATAACACACCCCCTCCTTAAATATGCCCTTGACCTTAAATGTAGAGAGTAATAAAGCAGTAAATGAAGGAAGTGACAGAACAAGAAAGTAGACAAACAACAGCGATAAACAAGGAAACGACGCCCTGAACGCTTACGTATATTTAAACAAGGTAAGGAAAAGGAGTCGACATTTGTTTGAACAAAGGGGTCAATTATAAACGAGGAACCCCCTAATATTAGTAGTTTTCGCGCGATTCTTGCTACGAATGATATAACTAAATAGCACAGAATGAAATCTTACCTCATTTCCTCCGAATCCACTTTGAAGACATTCCACTCCCCCCAAATTTCTCTACCAAATCCATCTTTGACTTCCATCCTCAGAAGTTTCGGTTGTTAGTTAGTATATGCAAATTTTCATTTCCTTTTGTAAAATAATAATAATAATAATAATAATAATAATAACATCCAAGAAGCTACTTTCTTACGATGGGTAGGGGAGTGAGTGTGCCCCAAAGATCACCTGAGCCAGATTAATGGTTACGTTGTAGCCAATATCGTAACATCACTTCCCGTTGATCGGCGAAGTTAAGCGACATTGGTTCTGGGAAGTAGCAGGATGGAAAACTGTCCTCTGGGTTCAGATTATGTAGCGACCCGTGGTTCGGATCCACATAAAACGTAGATCTCCTCTGTCATATGATCTTAGATGTTGGGAAGGAGTTTAAACAACCCCATCATCACCTTAAAAACTAGAGTAAGCGGCAACTCAACTCCACCCGATGCCAGTGGCCTGGAGCGAACCGGCGCGGCGCCACGCCGCTCGAAGTACGCCACCATAACCACTGAACTACCTGGCGCCCATATTATTATTATTATTATTATAGTTGCTTTAGATAAAATAATACGAAATAAGTATACATATTGTATAGAATTTGTGGTAGTATGTCATTAGGAAGCTAAATTGCGAAGCTGTTTATATAATTGTTTAAAAAACACTAACTAACACAACCATAAAATCTACCACAAACACTCCCTAATGTAAAACAATACCTATTGATAAAGATTTTTTACATCATTCACTGAGAAGAATGTTAGAAAAAAAATTAGATCTTCCTTATCTTATTAGTTGGTTGGTAGATTTGTTTAACTTGGATTCAAAGAAATTATGGACAGCGGTCTGTTCATTGTTCCCCTACCCAGACTCGGGAATTGAGGAAAGGAAACTCTGTGCTTGCATTTAAATCTAGTTCTTCTGGTATGCACAAATCCACAGAAACTTCGGTTCTTACCTAACCAATGCTCTTCGCCTGGCATTCCGAACCCCTTCTTGTAATCGGCCCAATTCCGCGTAAAATTTACTGGTTTGGATACATTCTCTCGGGAAAGGTAAATGGTCCATCCACCTCCGTCAGTTTCCATGTCGCAATATACGTCCACAGGGCGACTACACTGACATCTGTAAAGAAGTAAGAAATATGAAAGCTAAAATCTCATGAAGGAGCCATAACTAAAACATTAAAAATACTTAAAAAGGGATAAAGAATAAAAAAAGGGATAAAGGGAATAAAAGGAGGGATAAAGGGAATAAAAAGAGGGATAAAGGGAATAAAAAAAGGGATAAAGGGAATAAAAAAGGGATAAAGGGAATAAAAGGGAGGGATAAAGGGATAAAGGGAATAAAAAGAGGGATAAAGGGATAAAGAATGAAAAAGGATATTTAATGAAATTACAAAAAGGGAATCTGAATGCAGTGAAATGTAAGTCTCAATTAATTCATCAATACAACCCTATCAACTATCCCCTTCCGCCACTTTGTCATTCACCCCCTCCTTCACACACTTAATCCCCTTACTTGGAATCTCTCCTATACGCTGTATAATCTCACCCTCACCCCACCCCAATCGCTGTATAATCCTCTAGTTCTTTCGGAAATTTCATGGGGGAAGAAAGTCCACAAGGCTTCTTCTTCCCAATAACCTCAGTTGAAGTAAAGGAAACAACAGTCTTAAAAACAAAAAAAGGCACCATAGATTCTATACTAAACTAAATATATAAACTGTGTCGTGATATTATTTCTGAACCGCTTGTCGCCCTGTACAGTCATTCTCTTCAGACCGGATATCGTCCAGATGTCCTAAAACTAGCTCGTATATGCCCTATATTTAAAAGTGGTCATCCGGAAGTCACTGCAAACTATCGTTCAGTATCTATCTTGCCAACTTAGGATTTTGTTTTTTGAAAAATCATATACAGTATATTGATAACTAAGAACATTTTTCACAAGAAAAAATATACTATCACTATCCGTTCGGCTTTTAGGCGTAAACCTCAGTTATTTCATTAACTAAGGAACTCTATGAAATTTAAACAGTGACTAATTTTAATTGCAGTCTTCCAGGACCTAATTAATAGAACTGACCTGACTTAATAGAACACTCAATTTTGACCACATAATTGGTTCATTATGAATTAAGAACCTAAATATGAATCAGCCTTTCAGTCACAGAACGGAATACCACAGGGTTCGATACTGGGCCCCAACTATTCCTGTGTTATAGCAATGATTTTCATACACAACCAGTATTCACTATGGCTGGTTGGTATTCTGTTTTACGTTATTCGTCCAAATATTCAGTATGCAGATGACATAACACTTCTCACATCTGATAACGACTTAATTAGATACTTTACAAGAAAGCATAAACGTGGACCTCACCTGTATTTATAACTGGCTGAATACAAATAAATTATCGTTAAATAATAATAATAATAATAATAATAATTAGTCAATTTGTATTATTATTTTTTATATACAGGGTGTTCTAAAATTACCTAGTAAACTTTTATATGAACGCAATATCTTAACAAAAATTATGCGATATTTAGCAATTTTATTTCAAATACAGCAACAACAAGAAAAGCAACAATACTTGTTTATTTCAGGTGTTCAAAGTGTCTTCCTTCAACTTCAACACATTGTTCACAACATCCAACTACTGATCGACAGATATATAAAAGTGTACTAGGTAATTTTAGAACACCCTGTACTATTTCCAAATGGAATGAATGCAGCTCATTTAATTTTGTATCTTCGGTCTTCCTTAATCCCTTCTTCTCTAATATTTTCCTAATCCCCCTTCCTCACTTCCAGTCCCCACTGATCATCTCTTTCTCTTCCTTTCCACTCGCACTTGATAAAGACCTTAGAATAGACAGAAAGGTTGTTGCATTTTTTATAAATCCATTTCTTTCTTGTAGCTTATTCCCTAAATTCACCATCTCGCATTTGAGGCTATTCGCGTATCACGTAACTCTAAATCAGGCGTGTCCAACCTTTTTTCATAAAGGGCCATATTTCAATTAATGACCCACACCGAGGGCCAGTGTGCAAATTTTAGATAATTTTAATTTCGAAGAACTTATTTTATTGAAATGAAGTATGACATTAGATAATGAATTTTCAGTATCCGCCAGCCGGGCCTAATACAAATCTTTGGCGGGCCGTACTCTGGCCCGCGGGCCAAATGCTGGACAAGCCTGCTTTAAATGCTTTACCTGAAGGGATAAATCTGGTAAATTCCGCTTTTTTTGTCTCCTGCGACGAGAATTTCCGAGCAATCCGCAGGTCTTTGGAAGAAAACAAACAAAGAAACAATATATTAAAATTTGTAGTTATTTAAAGGCTATTAATTGCGTATGTGTTAATATTTTATATATTTAAAATTAGTAGTATTTCATTTCCTTTTTGATGAAACAAATATTCTCTATTGTTTCCGGTTATTTATCTTCTAGTGTAGTTTTCAGCTGATTATCTTTGGTTCGTCTTTTGTGACCGTAAATACAGGGTGTTCCAACAGTCCCAATCTATTTCTTGTAAAGCCTGAACAAGAAATAGATTGGGACTTTTGGAAACCTTTTATCAGTTAATTTCATGTTTTTACAAGTAGTTAATGGTAATTGCAGTTTATCTTTTTTACTGTATTTTTAAGCTTTATGGCGACATCTTTGAAAATTTTAACTATTTCTATTTTAATTTTAACCTACCGAAACGTGGAATCTGTTGGGGTATAGAATCCTTGATAGCCAGAAAAGAGTGAAATACCCCACTCTTCAGATGTTTCCAAACTGAACCAAATGAAAAAATCAAAAAATTAACATTTCCCTTAAAACCCACTTTTGGGTACGTTACTGAGGTTGCCTGCTAAAAAGTAACGTAACATACTGTTATTATTACAATTGTAGTAAGAAAAGTATGTTATTTTTTCATTAACATTCATTTTTTTCATTTTTCATTAACATTTTAAGAATAAATTACCAACCTCGAGTTCGATACTTCGTTGTCAATTTTCGATTTAGAACCGGGTTTCAGATTTCCTTTTTCTAAAGATTTTCGATGAGAATTCGAGACATAAACTTCGCTGCAGGAATCAAGCATAACTTACCAGTAACTTACAGTAAACAAATCACAAATATACCAGTAACTTACAGTAACAAATCACAAATATACCAGTAACTTACAGTAAACAAATTACAAATTTACCAGTAACTTTGAGTAAACAAATCACAAATATACCAGTAACTTACAGTAAACAAATCACAAATTTACCAGTAACTTACAGTAAACAAGTCACAAATTTACAGTAACTTACAGTAAACAAATCACAAATTTAAATAAATGGGTTTATAGATAATGAATATTGAATAATGGATAAAATAGGTATTTCTTAATTTGCAAAACGAATTGCTAACTTAAATAGAAAATATATTTAAAATTGCTACAAAAAGGTTGAATGGAATTATATGTATTACATTCCCTATTCATTAAAAGAATTCTAAACGAATTTAAGTGAAAAATAAAATTCTCTTTAAAAATTAGTTATTAAAGATAAAAAAATGACCCAGTATGGAAAAATAGCCTATCCAAAAAATAATATAAGAATTATGTTTTAAAATTAATTTCATTTTTATACTCAGTGAATTTGAAAATAGAAAATAAAATTACTTGTTTGAAGATCTTAAACCGAGGATAACTTTTCTCATTTCAAAGAACATGCGTTTCATGTCTTGATGCAAAGCTATTTGGTACTGCAGAAGAACGTTCTCGAGAGGCGCTTCTAGATCTACCTTCACTATTACATCTTTGGCCACATCCATTGACGACAAAACTGAAATAGAAAAAAGAATTGTAGCGTAACTATTGATTTTTTTTTTAATAAATGGGATAACATCAAAATAAATTCAGAAAAAGTAATAAAATGTGTGTAATAAGGTTTTTCTTTGTGTTGTGGGTTGAAAGGGATGCATCCACTTAGGTGTAGTTCAGATTCATCTTTGGATTCGTGAAATGATGTTTACTGAAAAAGAGAAAGTTACTTTGGGATGAAATCATTTCTGTTGTCTTAAACTGCGATAATGGGCCAACATTTGTTCATGGGGGTATACTCCTACCTTTAATCTTTAATGCAAATACTTCTCTTTCTGATCTGCACAGGGTTAGTTGATCTGGTTAACATCATTCGCCAGCAGAGAGGACGCACATATAAGAGGTAAAGTAACCAAAGTAGTTTCATTTGGAGGAACGATTATGAAAATTTTGTATGACAATTTTCGATTTGATATATGATCAAAAACATGGATAAAAAAATGAGCAATTAGGCATTTGACATGTTTCAAGAAAATTAAATAAGTCAATTTACGTTGCATCGCCAAATGAGGTGTTCGGTCCAAGACTAGCTACAAAATTAACTACTTCATGTTTAGTGGCTAGTTACAATTCGTTTAGGTCAAATAACTCACAACGTCAGTTTTGAAACGGGATGGGTCTGTTGACCTGATTAACTTACTCTTCTGACCGATTTTTTTTTTCAGTGTACGTATCGTGACTCCTTTTTCTGGGGTTATATGCAAACAAAATTATATGCAGCTAGAGATAGCCAGGACTTCTAAGAGAAGATTCACCACGTTAATGGAAAAAGAATGAGAATAGGATTCTATCGGATGTTGCTCATGATTCTGTCAGGTGTTGGCTCAAATGTGTTGAAAATGGGAGGAACCAAGTTGAAGTTTATTGTTGAAAAATGTGAGCAAAAATTTAGATTAGATTTTTGCTCGGAAAGCAAATTTTTATTCCTTGTTCAATTAGATTGACAGGGTTTGTTTACGGAAATGTTATATAATCATAATTCACAAGGGCCAGGAACTGGCACAGCGCTCAGGCCAACCAATACGGCCCATTGCGCTAATTCCTGTATTATTATTACTAGCACTAATGGGATTCGAGCCTCCGACCTTAGTGTCTTCACTTCGCTTATAGGGAAACAGGGTGTTACCCACTGAGCTACGGGCGTTGGAGAAACCCTATATGATTATAATAAAAATAAAGAATAAAGTATTTTGTCAGTAAATTTTCAGTGAATATTGTAAATTCTTAACTATAAGATTATGGTTGGTTTCATCCCGATCCTCCCAACAAGCGGGGGTGTAGATAAGCAGATAGGGTAGATAATTTGATTACAACTTCGGTTTGAAATATGAAACTCTGAAGAGAATTTCCTCAACCACTTAAGAGAAGCCGTTATAAAAATGGTAAACCAAATCTTTAATGAAATAGGCTTATATTAAATAGGCTTATAAAGTTATACATTATTCATAAATTCCTTTAGACTTATTTTTAAAGATTTTGGGTTGTTGACGGTTGAGTTTCAATTTAATTAAATGATTTTTAGGTTATAAATAGAATTAAATTTTAAAATATTAACTGTACGTCACCCATTTTGAAAAATCTGAACGCAATAATTGCTGGCGACAAATCGTTAGTCATGATGTGAGATTACCAGGTTACCTTTTTTGAGATTTTGGTGTCCCGTTTCGAGATTCCTTTCCAGAAATGTCTCCAAACGACCAGAAATCTTACGAAGACGTTTAAAATCTTCTTCAGGAATTGAAAGAGTCTGCAGCAAATAGTGAAAATTAAAACACAGGTAAATCACAAAACACTGAAAACATAGGACAGGTGTCACGCAAATGGCAAGAAAGATGGGAAATAGAACAGATATTACTGTATATGCAAATTAGTATAATATATTTTTTAAAAATTTCTAATTTCTAATCTCTAACCTTTAACTTTCTAATTTCTAACTTTCTAATTTCTAACTTTCTAATTTCTAACTTTCTAACGTTTTAACTTTCTAATAAATTCTCAACTTTTAATTAAAATTTTTTTTAAATCGTTTTCATGAGTGATTTTTTCAACCTTAAAAATAAATGGAACATTTATTACAAAATGATATTCATTATTTATCAGAGTTTTTAAATTATGAATTTAGGTTGTCAAAAGAATAACGATAGAGTTTCCAAAGCAAATTTAAATTATATGTTTTTTATATCAAATTTTAAGTATTCACAGGAATATAGTTAATTTTATTGTTTTTTTATGACCATCTTTATTGGTTTTTTATGACCATCTACATCATTCTATTTTTATAAAGAGAATTTTTGAACATTTTATATTTAATCTGTTTTATATGATTACGTACATTATGGGGACCTCAATGATAAAATAATAATCACGAACGAAATGTCAATTGACGGTGACTGCTTGTGGCCTTAGGGACCACTAAGGTCACACACGGGTGTGAGTGGGTATGTGCTCTTGTGACAACATATCCACCCCACATACAAATTTACAAACGGCAATGAGCCCCCTATCTCTGCCAACTGTTTGATTGTTATGGTATATGGTGAATGAGAGCAAAGAAAATATACTTGCCACACAACTGTTGATGGCTTTCTTCGAATCAAATATTACACTTCCTCTCGCACAGTAACTAAATGATAACCAAAACAATAACTGCAGAACCATTTTCACTTTTTGCCTCAAGAAAATTATTAACTCTTATTTAAAAAAAAATAATATATGTATATATATACACATATATATATACTGTATATAAACCAAAGGTTTAATAATATATATATAAAGTAAACTTTTATAAAGGAAACAAAATGGACAACGTCGTGCAGAGGAATGCTTAAAAATAAAGATGGCGAGATTTGTGAAGATGAGGGTTTATTATATACCAACAAAATGCGATTTTCACCATTAATATGGACGCGGTTATCTCTCTTAATTCCTGTAAATACTTGGTTGTAAATAACGTTTGGAAACGCCTTTCTAGAGAACTTCCGGTGAAAGAATTTAATTGCCTATTTCTTAAAAAAAAATTTCCCCACATACGCCCAAGAGTGACCAAACATTTACTGTATTCGAAGCGTCTTTATTATTATTATTATTATTATTATTATTAAATATGTAAGTACAGTAAAAGATAAATTACTTCCTACTTTGCTGCCTATTTCCGGTTTAGTTCATTCTTTAGGACAAAACTGCTTTAAAAATTTTTTTTTTTAAATTGTAGGTCATTTTAGCGGCCATTCTCTTTGTATATTATTTCAAAGAGTTTATGATAAAATTAACTTATTGTAGTAAACATATTTTAACTACATTATATTTTATTTTGATCTCGAATTTCTAAATTTTTTTAACACAAATTGAGTTTTTCCTTCGTTCTGGGTTAACTTCAATAGCTTATAAATAAAACATTTTGAGTTCTTTTTTTATTTGTATATCTTGCTTTTCGCTGTAGCTTCGTTAGTTTTTTCATAATAACTGTTTAAAATCGGGAAGATCATTTGTAATCACCTGATATAGTTCATATATAGGCCCTTTCCTCTTATTAGCCTTAGGCCCCTCACCGGCCTCACAGTCTTAATCAGATCCTGTTTATGACCTCTTTGAAACGCAGTGTCCAGGCATCTCTAAAGCCTTGGACCTTGATTTTGGCTCTCCTCTTCTTCTGTAGGGGCGCGTTTTTGCGCCTAAAGTTTCAAGATATATATCTGAAAGTTGGTGCGTCTCTTTCTATTTAGCTACAATACAAACCCATTATAAAACATTTTTGTTATTGAGAGATGTGTAATATTGCCCTGAACGGTCTGAGACCTGCGTCCGCCTTATTCCCCATAGCATTTTCTCCTGCAATTATTTGTTTTGAAATTTCAATGTGGGAATGTACTATAAATCCTGTAAGACAGTGTAAGTCTTAAGAACAACGTGTGTCTAGTTGTATTTTATGGCCATCTGATTAATCTGCTGTTTTCAGAATTACGATTTTGAGAAAATTTGACGTGAAAATTCAGTTGAAAAGCAAAAAAGGGGAAGTCGCCTACATAGCTTTGCGGGGACATGGTATGTAGCAGACTTTCCCTTTTTGCCCTTAAATTATCTGTAAAAAAAATCAACTAGTACATTTTCCTGAAAATTTGTATGAAATAAGCCAATTATACATAGGTTTAAAAACTAATTCCTGCTCCGCACTTTGATAAACAGCACCTAGTTGAACGAATATACACAAGCCCCGCATCTTGTTAAAGGGATATATCCCCACCCGGCACTTCGTTAAAAGGCATCAGCACGGCACCTTGTTAAATGGATATATTAACAGTGCTGTAATGGGGGAATACGCAGCCATGGGATACGTATCCCATTTTAAAATTTCAGGCATGCCGTATAACTAAGAGTAGAACCTGGCCATACGCCACTGCAACGATCTTAAACCCACTTCCCATTGTCGAATCGTCGTAAAACATACACCATTTGATTCAGCGTCATATGCTTAGTAACGACTTTTAGAACAATAGGTCAGATATCTTGACTTCAGGTCACGAAAAGGTTAAAATTTCAACAGTGCAGCGTATGGGTAAGAAAAAGTTACCATTACAACATTGGATACATAGGTACCCGCCCCGCACCATATAAAAGGATATATCTCAGCCCAGCACCTTGGTTAAAGGAATATATCTCCACTCACGCAAATCTTAAACGGATATACTGTATGCCTGCCCTACACCTTGATGAAGGGATATATCCCCGCCACATATGTTAACGGATATATTCCCCACATATCATGTTAAAAGGATATATGATACCTCCGCTCCGCCCTATGTTAAGTGATATGCAGGGCCGGATTAAGACCTTTAGAGGCCCTAAGCACTTAAAAGATTTTGGTGCCCCATATATATGTAATTCAAAATATAAACAAAATAAACCATAAAATAAAATTTTATTTTTTGAAATGAAACAAAACTTACAGTAAGATGGAAAATAATGTTTATTTTTGTATACTTCCACTTCATTTATATTGAAAGTTTTCTCCTATTAATTGCAAAGTCTTTGATCAGATCCTCAAACTAATCTTACGTAACCATCTGCTTCTATACTTAGTAGAGATAAGGCATCCAGCCTGCCTTGTTGCATAGTTGTTCTGTTGGTATTTTTAATATACTTCAACTGAGAAAATGAACGCTCAGCTGAGCAATTTGTGACCATTAATGTTAAAAATATACGAAAGGCGATTATATAGTATAATAAATCCATGGTAAATCCGACAATGGAAAATTTCTGTGGTGCCCCCCTTCCCTTGATGCCCTAAGCACGGGCTTATTTTGCTTAATGGTTAATCCGGCCCTGGTGATATGTCCCCAACCCGAACCTTGTAAAAGTGATATGTCCCCGACCCGCACCTTGTTAAAATTATATGTCCCCGCCCTGCGCCTTGTTAAAATTATGTCCCCGCCCTGCACCTTGTTAAAATTATATGTCTCCGCTCCGAACCTTATTAAAGGATACATCCCCGCTCCAAACCATGTTAAAGGGATACGTCTCCACCCCAAACCTTGTTAAAATGATGTCTCCGTCCCGCACCTTGTGGTAGACTTTACACTTTTCATAGTACTTACTTAGGCTATTAAAAATACTCGTTTTAAAAATTGGCTAATAAGTTTTGGGAACACCAGATTTTAATGATCTTCTCGTTTTAAACTTCAGGCCAATCAGGGTGACTCTTACTGGTAGGTTAGGTTACACTAGTCTAGGTTAAGTGGTCATTGTAAGTTGGGTACTTTTCTCACATGACCCATTTTCAGTTGGTCAGAAGTCCAAAAACCTGGTCCAGTGAACTTAATATTTACAAAAAAATTATACCTTAGTGGTAGACCTTAAGAATGACGTCGGAAACTCACATTTATTTTAATTGTAAAAAAATGGTGTAGTCAGGTTAGGTTGAAACAGTGGTGGGCACAGCTAACCGAAAAGTTAGCTTCGATAACCGCTGAACCGCTAACTCAAACTTAACTTCGATAACGCTAAACCGATAAACCGCTAAAAATTTTAGCGGAAGCTAACGATTACCGCTAACCGCTAACTTTTATTATATGAATTTAGCTTCGGTTTGGTTTTTTGGCTCTAAAACCCATAAAGAGAGCTGAAATTTTAATATGTTGCAGCTTAGACATAGAGCTTTCCAAAAAGGTATAGCATGCCAAGATCAGCGTCTTGATCAAGCTGACAAAGGTGGGGGACTCCACTACATGCAGCGGTAGCATGTTGCAGACGAACAGGTCCACAATCCTTGTCTCCACCACAGACTGACGGACGCCAGTGCCAGCAGCTGATTGGCCAAACGCCTCACCAATGGTGGGCTGGCGTATTTTCTTTGCAGGTGGCTGCGACGACTGGCTGCTGCTCCCATGACTCCAGATTTGAAAAAATTTACTGGAACACAGCTCTGAATTTACTTTTTTTTCCCTTACACCCACTAGATAGGGTTAATGATAGTAAACTCTTGAATTGACGACATACCAATTACAAATTGTTTTAGCTAAACATAATAAACAATAATGTACAGTTTATAACTCACCTTAAGTTTATTTATTCATTGCAGCAGCAACAGTGGACGATGTTAGACCTTGCATGTAGGCATTTGTTGTGAATTTACCGCCATGTATGCTTGGCCACTGATCAATGGCTTTCTGTGTGATCATTACAGCAGATCTAGTGCCTGGAGCTGGACCCTCCTTCACAATTCTGCACAGCTTAGTCAAATGAGATGGCTTAATGGATCCTTTGTGTTCAACAATGTAACCAAGAATGGAGAATGTCCCCTCAGCTGGTGCTTCACTCCAGGCAGTTGATCCATCTTTATCAAATGCTTTATCTCTCTGTGATTCCTTTCCACAGCTGTTCTATATATTCTGTCAGCCATTATCACTGAGTCTTTTGTAAACTACTTTCAGATCTGGTTTCTGGATGGTCTAGCAACTTCAGCAACCTGGTAGTAATCAGAACGTTTCTTGATGTTTTGTAAACTTCATTTAGGATGTAATCCTCAGCTGTTAGTTCCTTTTGCTGCCCTGTGGTATCGTGCTTAAATTCAGAAACTACATCATTTGCATTTCCTCCATTAGCTAATTTGGAAATTGTTTCCATCACTCTTAACATAACAGTTTTCCCTCCTTCTTTATAAAATATATTTTCTACAAATTCTGCACTAACTGTGGTTTTTTGAGCTACTTGCAACATAATCTTTGTTACATAGGAAATCAATACATAGAACTTGGCACTAATTTCTTTCTCTTGTGGATGATCAAAAAACACAATTTTCCACAATCTGTCAAATTGATCAAATTCGTAATTAACCATACGAGTATCAGATTTGAGTTTTGGTCTCTTAAAACCAATGATATTGTCAAGAACCATATTGGTATAGTCAAGGCCTGATCTCAGATTTGAAGAGTGATTCTGAATAAAGTCTAAAAGCTCACTTAGTTTACAAATTTTCTTCAATGCATCAACGTGGGCTCTGTTCACAAGATGCATTAAGTTCCATCGAAATTTGAAATTTTCTCCAAACAACTTTTTCATTTCGTTTTTAAATGGCTCGTTGTCCTTACAAAAAGCCCCATCTCCAACCATTCCAGATACCTTGGATTTAATTGCTTCTTCAGATAGTTTCAAGTGATTAGGAGACTTCAACACATCAAAAATTTCATTGGCCAAATAAACTCCTGATTTGCTGCGTACTAAATTTATCCCAGCAAGTTTTTACAGTCTTATCTTCTTCACTCATAACTAATACAACTAGCATGCTTAATCCCAAATTGTTCCAATGTCAGCTGTTATTGTTACTGAAGTTTGTTCTAAGAACCACTTTACAGTTTGTTCTTTAAGTTGATTATCTAATAGCTCACAAATTGTCTCGCACGCATGTGTGCTATGATTCAAATTTCCAACCTCACAACCTGACCTATGTAATACAGCTAGAAGTACTGGATATAGAGCCCATGCAGTGTTTGTTTCATTATGTAGTAAAGATGTTGCCACATAAGTCTTCTATGCGTTTAGTAGTGTTCCGAGAAGATGTTTTCATCACTTCATAAACAGCAGCTCTTTGATGATGCTGAAGTTTAATTAAATGTCTCTTCAGGTGGGTTTTCAGATTTCTAAACCATCTCTCTTGATTTTCTCCTTGTTTGCATACATAGGTTAAATCTTTACATTGAAGTAACCTTTTATGTTAGAATGTTTGTCTGAAGCACATGCTTTGGGGTCTGTGCAAGCTATGCAATATAATGTAAACATTTTATCATCAGAAGCATCATCAATATCTTCTTGATTATCATCATCTTCATCCTCAACAGCTATATCTACATCAGGCATATTAGTGTCACTATTTGCAATGTTTTTCCATTATATCACTTGGTACTGAAAATGAATCATCAGCATGCCCTAGATCCTTCTTTTCCACCAATTTGAATGTAGATTTGATCAAATCATTGTTCAGGATTTCTTGTATTGATTTACACTTGCTTAAATGGGCTATGGAAATGTCAAATTTGTTGCTTTTTGCTTTATTAGATTTGGATGCAACACTTGAACTTGAAGGCATATTTTGACTCTTCTCTTATTAACCACAACAGCTTGGTGAGTTTCTTTTGTTAGGCGCAAATTGCATTCAATGTCTTCTGGATTTGGGAATTTTCAAATTCCTCTAAAGCAGTTTTGTTAGTCTGATGCGCAGATTCCTCACTTACCTTTTGTTTCTTAGGTGGAGGAGAAGCACTTTCTTCAGTCTGTGAAACATCTAGTGAAAAGTTTCATTTTCTAGATTAGCAGTTGATGAAGTTGGTTCATTTTTCTGAGGTCTAGCACTAGCACATTTTGTGAACAAACTAAATGACTGCTTTGCCGTATCTCTTTGCTGCACTTCATCCTGGTATTTCTTACTGCAATATCTAAGCTGTGGGCCCAAACTCTGGGACCTCTTGTATTGTAACAAATATTTTTTTTGGAATTAAAATGTTCCTCCCAGTTTTGCTTCTTTGAATATTTGTTCTTGCATTGACCACAAAAGTAACCCCTTTTAACACCCTCACTTTTATCTCCAACTTCATCAATATTAGGACCCATTATTGATTATTGACTACCTGAAAAAATACAAAATAGTAAAAGTTAGTAAATATAGTATGGTAAAAGTGAGTAAAAGTAAGTAAATATAGTACAATGAAAGTAAGTAAATATAGTACAATGAAAGTAAGTAAATATAGTACAATGAAAGTAAGTAAAAGTAAGTTCTTTAAACTTAGTAAAAGTAAGGAAGAGTAAGTAAAAGTAGGTAAGTTAAAGTAAGTAAAAGTAAGTTTAAACTTAACTAAACTTTTCAATTCTAGAGTCATGGTGGATTACTTAAAACCGCACAAGTAATTATGTGGCCAATTTATCAAACCTGGCCGAGATCAATGGAACATAGTCCAATCCTGATAATTTTATATTAAAAAAATATACGTTTTAATAAAATTTTAATTATCAAAACATTGAAGCTTAACAAAAAATAAAAATAATTGTTAAATATGGAATTACCAACTAAACTTAAAATAACTAAATTTGTAATTTAAAAAAATTGGTTTGTACAAGAACGTATACGCAAAAAAATTGCATAACGTCTAGCGGATGAACAAAACCCAAACCCAAATTTACTTTTTCTCATGGTCAAATTTACTGGAGCAATGCTCCCAAGATCCCAGGAATCTGGAGTCATGGCTGCTCCTGCTACTGGCACTGCTACCAGAAGATTGCCTGTGTTTCCCACGGGAAGAGCCGGCCTTGATCCTCTCCTCAAACTGGATGGCATGCGCTGGGTGGTTCCTCTTGACATGCGACTTCAAGTTGTAGAGGCTCGACGCGTGTCCCTTGATGGTGGTCTCCTTGGGCTGGCACAAGACGCACCGGAAGTACAAGAGGTTGGCGTTTCTCTTATCCCTTGACATAAAGACAAAGTAGTCCTCCAGGTGGGGCCACGGGTTCTGAGACTCCTGGTTGGGCTGGTCCTGGCGGACCTGGCCATCAACAGGCCCAACATCCTCAGGCGGAACCAAAACGTCTTCACTTTCCATTGCAAAACTTGTAGACTCGGTAAACTGACGAAAATATGCTTATGATAACGTACGCTGTCGCTGACACTGTAAGACTGTAACGTCGTAAGTGAACTGGACTGCAGAATTACACAACGCTGCTCAGCTGCTGCTGCGTCGACCAATCACGTCTTGTGTTTACACGTAATCAGCCAATAGCGTGCCAGACTGACTGTTGCAGACACGCTCAGAACAGACTGGAACAAACATGTATGATTTTAGGGTTAGCGGACTTAAAGTTAGCGGAAACGCTAATCCGCTAACGGAAAAGTTGGCTTCGCTAATTAACGGTTAGCGGATTAGCGGAACCGTGCCCACCACTGGGTTGAAATAGGTTGAGGTTAAATCTGAAACTTATATTTATTTTTGTTTTAGATAGACATATATAGTTGCCTACGGATCACCAATTTGATGTGGCCAAGAAAGTAAGCTTACTATAATTTATGAATTAAATTGAAATGAATAAGTAGGGTCACCAGCTTGGGCCTACAGCCCAAACAAACAATATTTAATAAGGAGAGAGAAATTACTTTGTTGTTTTGTGTTTAATTGGGAAAATAAATCATTATTTGTTCACAGTGATTAACAATTCTATAACGGTATTTATACTATGTTAAAGATGACTAATTAATAGCAATAAGAAATGGTTATACAGTCTAATTGTTAAGTAAATACACTAATTCAGGTAGGCTAGTGAGATATGCAGAGGTGAACACAGAATAAGTAATTAAGCCACTAATAAATGAAATAATGAAAGTACGGTATGGCACAGTAAATGGATTAAGTCGGTAAAAATGAAATGCATAAAAGAGCACATAAACAAGCGGATGCAAAATAAGTAAGTTATATAAATGAACACAATAACACGGTGCTACAAAATTACGGTATTGTACAACACTTGAATAGGCCTACTGCGGTCTTAACGGGAGAGTTAGTTTGAACGGTACTGAAGACAATTTTAGGGCCTACGCGATTAGGCTGAGTTTATAGACTTTTCAGCTTTGAATCCTGGACAGTCTAGCACGACGTAACAAAACACTGTAGGCCGAGTGAGGGCCGACAAGAGGCTTCCCGCGACGCTGGATAACTCTGGAGACTGACGAGGGCTTACGAGAAGTTTGACCGTATTGCGTTTCGCCGTAGATAGCTCTGAAGACTGACGAGGGCCTACGTGAAGTTGACCGTATTGCGTTTCGCCGTAGGAATTGCTGAGGGTCCGTTGATGGTCTTGTTGAACGGGCGCCGATCGAATTGTGGTGAAGGATGAATGAAGCCAGTCCCAAAAGGATGACACCGGTAAAGTGATGTTTGCTTCCGGCTGGAAGAAATTGTAGGTCGCCTCAAGTGTTGATTCGCTTCGTGTATGATTGAGGTGTTGCTTGAAGGACTGAGGCCGGCTGAGGTCGAAGCGGCACTACGTGCAAGGGGAGATTCACGAGGAGGAGTAACGAGCAGAGTGAGGGCGAGTTTAGTGAACTATGGCTTATATAGGTTCGGAAGACGCTAATTTTTCGCGGGCCTTTTTAAGAAAAAAAAGCATCCTTTTGTTCCTCTCTCCTTGAAAACCACGTGTGTTTTTCGATTTCTGATGATTCCCAGATATTTGCGAACGGCGAGGAAAGGAATTTCTCTGATTAGCCTCTAATCATACATGGTAGACGCATGTATTATTCCAACCTAACCTAACTTAACCTAATCACAACCATTTTTTTTTACATTTATTTAATTTAAAATAAATATGAGTTTCCAACGTCATTGTTATTTTTTATTTTATTGGGTTCAGAATCCCAGCTGAGCCATGAACGGCCAAGCTCTGAAGGGCCACTTCGACCAACAGCCCAAGTTAAGCTAGGCTAAAACTTACAGACTTGGCGGTCTTATTAGGTCCTACCTCAGGGTTGCTGACTCGATGTGGGCCTACTTTAGACCTCAGTTGCATAAAATTAAGATAAAAAAAACAAAAGGGGCACTATTTATGGTCTTCTTTCTAAACCTTGCAACAACAACACAACATGCACCATTGCACGATGCAACAATCTTGTATCTAAACAACCAAACTGAATTGCAAGAGAGCTCTCGGACCTTTTCCAGTTTGTGTACCGTTTTTCATATAATTTATTTTTGCTTCTTTTCAGATCAAAAATGAGTGATCAAAAATGAGTTCTTGATAACCTAACCTAACCTAACCTAACCATTTCCGAATGGTCCTTGAATAAATAATTTCAATCTAAAAATGTTTACTATGCTGTATGTAATGTACTGTAGAAAACGGTACATAAACTGGAAAACGTCCGAGCTCTCTATAAGACTACGCCCTGTAAGTGCCGCATTCAACAAACGAGTAGAAAGGACGCGCCAGTGCCCCCAAAAAAATGATGCCACAAGAGTGCCCAAACAGTGATGCCACAAGAACCCAAAAATGCTAGCTCTAAATTAAGTAAATTTTTCACTAACCTTACAATTATGAGATGGATATATATACCTTAACTTAATATATACAAGCAATGCTGCATCAGTCAGCTTAGTCATCATATCGCCTTGGGACGACAATGGCTCTTCCTCTTCTAGATTTTCTAACAGTCATTAAATTTTAACTACTGATGAAACATTCCATTATATGGAAATAAAGTTAGCTTCCATTTCCCTAGTTGTAGCATGTTTTTCTTAACAGGTCACATAATAGCACTTGGAAAAATTTTCATCAATTTTTGCTTCACTTTCAGGAAAATTGGTGGTTGTTGTAATAACTTGGGTATTTTCTTACTGAATGATAGTTGTGAATTAATAACGAAATTGTAAAGGATTGCTTTGCTTCATTTATTTCATAAATAAATTTGTAATGGACTCCTGAGCTTGAACCTCGCTGCAGGAGATTTTGTGGCCAACCTTCTTTTGTGTGGTGAAATGGAGAGTTAACTGCAACAGATTGGTCCTTTAGAAAGTTTAAAGTTCTAGCGTGGATCCAGAGCTGGAGCTGGGAGTCTTTAACAGCTCCAGAGCAAGCCTGGAACTAGAGCTGAATCTTTGGAGCTGCCATGGATCCAGAATCACTCTACTTCGAGCCAAGGTTGCCAGATTGGGCTAAAAATCGCAAATTGGCTACTTTTGATGCGCTTGTGCTACTAAATTTGGATGTTGGGCTACATGCTACTTTTTGGGCTACTCGGGTTAATTTATATGCGATTTTTCACATTCTATTGCGATTTTTTTCATGTAAATTGAAAAACATAATATACGCTAGTGATGTATCGGATGTCAGATTTCAGACACTCGCGGATGCGGATGCAGATGCGGATGTTCATGCATAAATTTGTCAGATTGATAGTATGATAGTTTAAATTCATACTTAATTTATTAATTGACTTTCGGATTTTGGTTAGTTATAAATATTAATATTCGATAATATTAGATATTAAATAATATTATTTTGTAATTATAATTTTTTCACATACACTCTTTTTTTGGACGAGTTTTCGACACACAACTGTGTGTTACCAGGATGCGGGATTGGGATCCAACTCGTCTTGCATCCCACCAACCACTTTCCCCAACCACCACCCTTTGGAAAGTAGTGTGCTATGACATTGTTATGTATTGTAGCATGAACAATTAATTATACAAATACACACAGACATTGCAGTTACATTAAAGATCAAATGAAGGCTGCACAAGTTTGTATTTGAACTGAATGAGGAGAAAACTGTGCTTCAAAAATAGCAATTTAGTAATAGTACACATCCGCATTCCGCAGGTGCGGATGCGGATGCAGATGCAGATGTTGAATTTTATGCGGATGCGGATGTGATATACATCACTAATATGCGTATATGATGAAGCATATGTAATCTATCGATTCATTTCCTGAATGCTAATTGGTCTTTTTTGTAAGGACCGAGAAAGATGTAATAAATGAAGTATGAACATGTCGAAACAACGTTTAGTTACATTCAATACTCTTCCATTCTGAAGTGAGAATGCGCATGCGCTATGCGCCTCTTCTGCAATTCACACGGAATCAAACGTGTCTTCAGGATTTCAATTACAGTTACTGTACATAGTGGCCAGACCTATAGAAATTTCTGGATATCTACAGAAATTTTTACCAAAATCAGAATATTTTTCTAGATTTACAGAATTTTAAAGTATACATAATACACAAGGTTGCCCTTTTTGGAACATGTTAACAAATTTGTATCTTTCAGACTTCAAATATATTTCGAACGACGTTTAACAAATTTAGGAACATTATATATATATATATATATATGGGAATGAACTCAGAATGGTCCCCTGAGTTTTTTATGATACACACAGACGTGCATGGAACAAGGAACTCTTCTGGGATAATTAAATCCACTATAGTCCGAATAAGTAATGGTAAATGACAAATACCATAGTTTTTCTTTTTCATGATGCTAGCCCGACGTGGGCAACGGGTCACTCGCAAAGAGGTCCCATAAATATAGCTTCCCTCACCAGCTATCTGCAAAGCAGACAGGATCCAGCTTTGGGACATGGATCTAGGGTTTAAAGCACCTAGCCATGCTACATTTAGAACCTCAATATAAGCAAAAGACTCGCTGCCTTCACGTCAGATTGAATGCATCAAAGAAAAAGAAAAAGGGGTAACTATTATATTTTTTAGCCAAAAACCAAAACTTAAACCTCAACTGGCAGAATTGAGCGTCCACTTTTCAAGGCACATAACATGTCCGTTTCAAGATGGGAATGAACTCAGAATGGTCCCCTGAGTTTTTTATGATACACACAGACAGTGCATGGAACAAGGAACTCTTCTGGGATAATTAATCCACTATAGTCCGAATATGACCCGTTGCCCACGTCGGGCTAGCACCATGAAAAAGAAAAACTATGGTATTTGTCATTTACCATTACTTATTCGACTATAGTGGATTTAATTATCCCAGAAGAGTTCCTTGTTCCATGCACTGTCTGTGTTTATCATAAAAAACTCAGGGGACCATTCTGAGTTCATTCCCATCTTGAAACGGACATGTTATGTGCCTTGAAAAGTGGACGCTCAATTCTGCCAGTTGAGGTTTAAGTTTTGGTTTTTGGCTAAAAATAATAGTTTACCCCTTTTTCTTTTCTTTGATGCATTCAATCTGACGTGAAGCAGCGAGTCTTTTGCTTATATTGAGGTTCTAAATGTAGCAGGGCTAGGTGCTTTAACTCTAGATCCATGTCCCAAAGCTGGATCCTGTCTGCTTTGCAGATAGCTGGTGAGAGAAGCTATATTTATGGGACCTCTTTGCGAGTGACCCGTTGCCACGTCGGGCTAGCATCATGAAAAAGAAAACTATGGTATTTGTCATTTACCACTACTTATTCGGACTATAGTGGATTTAATTATCCCAGAAGAGTGCCTTGTTCCATGCACTGTCTGTGTGTATCTATATATATATATATATATATATATATATATGATGAATAAAACCACGAAGAAAAGGAAACACAGAATGTGCTCAAGCGCTTTCGTCTAATGACATCCTCAGGAATACTGACGTACATAAAGTGTTACAGTATATATATATAGGTTACAAAAAAAAAGAAAAAAAAATATATATATATACAATAACGGAGAAAAAAATTAAAGGACTGTGGGAGGAGCATACAAATTTGTAAGGAAAAACTACCGATTTTAGCACTTTGCCCGAATCCAACACAAGATCAAATGAATTGTTTCCACCAATGTTTAGTTAATTAAAAAATAATAATAAATTGAAAAATAAAAATAAACTTGTAAGAGGAGCATACAAATTTATACTGGAAATCTGCCCAGGTTTTAGCACTCTGCCCTTCTTGTCTAAGTCCGATATATATAAAAATAAATTGAAAAATAAAGTTATTAGAGAAGCATACAAGTTTTACCAAAGGTTTAGCACTCTACCTTCTTGAATAAATCCGTTCTGAACGAATTCAGAAACGGGATCGAGTTGAAAAAGACCTTTGCTTATGTTGAAGTTATTTGTAAGTTGGATAATGTCAGACTCAAGAATATTTCTATTAACAATGTTGCTAGAGTGAAACAAACTGAAGCATTATTCCAATCAATACAGTGGGATAACTCTGACAATTGGACAAAAAGGGCACTGGACGACTGTCCCGTTCTAACGGAATATTGATGCTGTTTTCACGTGTGTGAAAATCCTTTCCCGTCTGACCTTTGTAACTTTTATTTTTCAATTTATTTTTATATATCGGACTTAGACAAGAAGGGCAGAGTGCTAAAACCTGGGCAGATTTCCAATATAAATTTGTATGCTCCTCTTACAAGTTTTATTTTTATTTTTCAATTTATTATTTGTTTAATTAACTATAACATTGGTTGGAAACAATTCATGTGATCTTGTGATGGATTCGGGCAAAGTGCTAAAATCGGTAGTTTTTCCTTACAAATTTGTATGCTCCGCCCACAATCCTTTAATTTTTTCCCCTCCGTTTATTGTATATATATATTTTATTTTTGTAACCTATATATAGGCTGTAACTCTTTATGTACTTCAGTGTTCCTGAGGATGTCATTAGACGAAAGCGCTTGAGCACCATTCTGTGTTTCCTTTCCTTCGTGGTTTTTATTCATCATAAATACTTTTCACGTGTTACTTTCGTGAAATAATTTTCATATATATATATATATATATATATTTTTTTTTTTTTTTTAAGTTCGGGAAGAACCGATTCGCCTCTTTTTAAAAGGGCATATCTCAGCGGAAAAACAAAGAAAAAGTGAGAGGAAAGACAGAGGAAAAAGAAAGGTGGGGGGACAGTCGAAGTGGAAAAAGACCAAGGATGAGAAAGACTGCAGGGTCGAGCCCCATCATCCTTGGGTGCTAGGGCCGGGAGGGCGCACGTGAAACCTCCAGGAACAAGCACGTACAAACGAGCACAAAGAGCACTCAAAAGCACGAGCTTAGAACCCCCTGCGGGGATATATATTTTATATATATATATAGATCGGGTAAGTCACGACGAAATGTCATAACTTCGGGAGCTTATAGGTGAGGTCATTCCAGTCAAAAACTCCATATGAACATAGGTCCGATTCTTAACCGTTATGAAGCTATGATGTTTGAATTTTAAGCATATGCATGCATGACCTTGAACTGAATTGACAGTTACTTACCGAACTGAACTAACCACGCATTAGAGTATTGTGTTTCACAGCGTGCAATTGATGTTTTGTGCGTTCATTATGCCGTTTACATTTTCAAATGCCAAATATGCCGATATGGTGTATGTTTACGGATTTTGCGGTGGATATACTACTGCTGCTGTCGCTGAACACCAGCGACGTTTTTCCAAATTGAAGAATTCCGGATCGACGAGTGTTTAGCAACGTTTCCCGGAGATTGCGAGAGCACGGTTCATTTCCTAGCGTTACTGTTTTATCTGAGCGTCCGGTAAAACAAGATGTGGCTGAAGTTGAACAATAAAACATTATTCAGATGGTACAGCGGAATCCTCATGTTAGTACGTGAAGGATTTCCACACGTCTTAGAGAGTATGTACTAGAACGTTACACGAAAGCATGTATCCAGGCCGGATTAAGACCTTTAGAGGCCCTAAGCACTTAAAAGATTTTGGTGCCCCATATATATGTAATTCAAAATATAAACAAAAGTAAACCATAAAATAAATTTTATTTTTTGAAATGAAACAAAACTTACAGTAAGATGGAAAATAATGTTTATTTTTGTATACTTCCACTTCATTTATATTTGAAAAGTTTTCTCCTACTTTTTTTAATTGCAAAGTCTTTGATCAGATCCTCAAAACTAATCTTACGTAACACATCTGCTTCTATACTTAGTAAGATAAGGCATCCAGCCTGCCTTGTTGCATAGTTGTTCTGTTGGTATTTTTAATATACTTCAACTGAGAAAATGAACGCTCAGCTGAGCAATTTGTGACCATTAATGTTAAAAATATACGAAAGGCAATTTCTACATTTGGGAAGGCACACTCAATATTGTCTTCTACAATTATTTTATAAAGTTCAGCATGACTGAATCTTGTTTTTACATTTACTATAGCACACGAAAATATTTAATCTATATATTTTTAATATGGCGCTCAAAGATTTGATATAACAAATAATAACGCAAAGCGTAAAGTGTGTGATTACAACGAAATATATTTATTCTCTCAAAAGGGTTGTTGTTCACTACAAATTCAAACAATGAAAAAAAATAAATACTATATATGAATATATATAATTCAGTTTTCAACAGCTTATAGGCTATAAACCGCGATTATAATAGTATAATAAATCCATGGTAAATCCGACAATGGAAAATTTCTGTGGTGCCCCCTTCCCTTGATGCCCTAAGCACGGGCTTATTTTGCTTAATGGTTAATCCGGCCCTGCATGTATCCATACCACATTACCACGTACAGCGCGTTCAGCACCTCCAACCTTGGAATTTTGTAACTGGCTCAATGCCGATCGACAATTGCATCGATACGTCTTGTTGTGGGATGAGGCTCAATTTACCCGCAACGATGCCAACAACACTCGCAATTCACATGTGTGGTCAGAAAAGAATTCTCATGCCATTGTGGAAAGTAATTTTCAACATCGGTTCAGTGTCAATGTGTGGTGTGGTATTCTCTACGGTTATCTTCGAAGGCGGTCTTACAGTGTCATTTATCTACGATTTCTGGAAGACAAACTGCCGCCACTGTTAGAAGATGTACATTTGGCAACAGGATTGCGTATGTACTTCCAACAAGATGGAGCTCCTCCCCATTTTAGCCGTGCAGTGAGAACGCATCTCGATGATCACTTCCCTGGTTGATGGATCGGTCGTGGTGGTGCACAAAATTGGCCACGCAGGTCTCCGGACCTAACCCCTCTAGATTTTTATCTGTGGAGCGCATGAAAGAGCTGGTGTACCAGAGAAAAGTAGAAACACGAGATGCATTGCTCCGTCGCATTTTGGATGCTGCAGCCCTCAAAAAGGACACTCGTAATGAACTAATGCGAGCTACACGCGCGATTCACAGACGAGCCGCGATGTGTATTGAGGCCGAGGGTAGTCATTTTGAACAGTTACTGTAAATTCATGAATAAAGACTTTAGCAGCTATTTGTTCGCTTATTCTTATTTTTAAACATTCAAACATCCATAGCTCCATAACCGTTAAGAATCGGACCTATGTTCATCTGGGGTTTTTGATTGGGAATGACCTCAGCTATAAGCTCCCGAAGTTAGAACATTTCGTCGTGACTGAAAAAGTAGGGAAATGGATATATCATTTCCTTAGTGAGCGGCGGCAAGTCGTTACAGTACAAGGAGTATCTTCATCAGAATCAGAGGTCCTCAGCTCAGGACCACAAGGAACAGTATTAGCTCCACTACTCTTCATAATCATGCTAACTGACATAGATGAGGACGTTACCAGAGACAGCACAGTAACATCCTTTGTCGATGACACAAAGATCAGTAGAAAAATAAGAAACCCAGAAGATATAGGATCTCTACAAACCGACATAAACAGAATCTACAGGTGGACGGAAGACAACAATATGAAGTTTAACACCGAGAAATTATACCCCAAATGGACAGGAAATTCAGAGAAATTCTAGAGCAAAAAATTTAGGGGTTGTAATTTGTAATGAGACTGATGGTGCGAAATTTGAAACACAAATAAGAGAGCAGTAAACAGAGCAAAGAGAATAACTGGGCAGATATTGAGAACCTTCAAACGAAGGGATAGGAATATAATGATTCCTCTACTGAAAACACTGATCATACTCAAACTGGAATACTGCTAGGTCCTAACATCCCCATATAAAAAAGAAGACATTAGACAGCTAGAAGAGATTCAGAGAAGCTTCACAGCCAAGATCAAGGGTCAAAGAACTAAATTACTGGGAAAGGTTATGCGTACTAAACCTATATTCACTGGAAAGGAGAAGAGAGGGATACACCATCATTTACACTTGGAAAAGGAGAAACTAGTCCGTAATCTTACTCTGAACCCTGTAACTCCCTAAACAACGGTGGAAAGTAGAAAAGGAAGACTGTGTCGTGTTCTCAATTTTGGCTGTTTAATTAGCTGCCGAAACCTAAGGAACACGAATGGTGTTGCAGTGGACATCTTCAAAAGAAGATTAGACGCCTGGCTCAGAACATCCCCGATGAGCCGGGCGTACCTGGCTATGTGAGGTGGAGAGTACAAGAAACCAACTCACTACTTCACCAGGCCAACTCGAGAGGAGGGGCGACAAGCTTGACCTTTGTGAAATGAGGAATCATCGCACGGAACCTTTGAAAGGTTGAAAAGAATATATATATATATATATATATATATATTATATATATATATATTATATTGGCTACTCCTGTTCTTTTTTCGCTACTCTTTCATAAAATTTCGCTACTTTAGGCTCAAAATTTCTGCCAACCTTGCTTCGAGCACTACCAACCCAAGTGTAGACTGAAAAGAGGATGGACTACGTCGTGGCCAATGTCGTAACACCGCTTCCCGGAGATCAGCGAAGTTAAGCGACATTGGGTCTGGTAGTAGTTGGATGGGAGACCCGTTCTCCGCGCCCAGATTATGTAGCGACCCGTGGTTCGGATCCCACGTAAAGCTGTAGGTCCCCTCCGCCATATGACTTAGATGTTGCGAAGGAGGTTAAACAACTCCAATAAAAAAAAGACGATAGAAGTTGGTAAACATAAAATGTGAGAACTTCTTGTCACATTCATCACATACCAAAACATTATTGTAAAACTTTGGCCACCACCACCACCACTGTCATTTTGAGTAGTAAGAATAGGTTTAATTGGCATGTATCTTTGAAATAAGATACAGTTAACCCTTAATTTAAATAATCTACATAACAATATAACATTTTTTTTTATTTTTTATTTTATTTGTTTATGTGCTGCAAATTTTATTTCTGTTTAAGGTGCTGCAACCCTGCTGGATTATTGGCACCAAGACTAAAAAGAAATGAAAAAAGACCTCTACCACTTCAGTTGTAGGGTTCCACTCTACAACACACAGGATGGAAAAGAAAAAGGAACCTGTTAGTAAAAGAATAATACTATAGCTACTACAAAAAGACTATCAAACGATAAACACCTAGATCAGGTTAGATAAATTGGCTTTCTTTAAGAAGGTCAAAAGTAAGGATGATGGAAATTCATTCCCCAAAACATTTCATAAGAAAAACAAATTCCTTTGCCATTACAATAGTGAATCAAATCAGTTCGAAGAAGATTATAAGTGGGGCAATGAATGACCGCATGTTCTGGGGTGAGTTGAACATTACAAGGACCACACCTTTTAAATAAAGTTGCATCAAAAAAATGTCCATGGGACAACTTAGAGCAATTCAACCTAAGCCTGGTCAATATGACATCACTCCTGCGATTCTTTTCTGGGATCCTTTTCCAAAGGACAGGTTCCATCTGAGGAAGGAGTCCATTGCATTGGGACCATTCCTGTTGCCACTCAGAGAGAATGAAATGTGAAATGGGCTTCATAAATTCACCAACAGAGTAAGGGATGGTCTGGACTTCATCAAGACTACAAGCCATACGTGCTGCTTCATCAACAGTATCATTCCCCCGGATACCAACATGACCAGGAGTCCATAAAAAGATAACATCAAGATTATACTGATTGAGTAATTCAATAATCTGAATGACTATATGATGCCCAGAAGAGGACTGTATAGCTTTCAGAGAAGAAAGGGAGTCAGAACAAACAACAAACTTAGTAAGGTCTGAGTTGTGACAAATATATATTAAAGCCTGTAGTATAGCATACAATTCTGCAGTAAATATAGAACAGTGCTCTGGAAGGCAAAAACCCTTAATCACCCCATCCCAGAGAAATGCACATCCAGTACCACTTTCTGATTTAGATCCATCAGTATATACAGATAAGTATCCTCTTTCTTTGTAAGTTTCTACCCTCTCCAGAAAACTTCTTTGGAGCACAATTGCAAAAGCCAATTTGTTGTTAGTGGTATGAATAGAAAAATCAAAATTCACTGTTACAGGGTGATAAATGAAATAGGAACCTTGCTGAGATGCTATCAAATCAAAAGTTAAACCCACTTGGTGAATAAAATCCTTGATCCAGCCACTAAAAGGTATTGGGTATGGACGTAGTCTATAAAATTGAAAATTATAAAATCTATTAATACAAGTTTTAGTTGGGTGTGAATCAAACCTTAACATTTTAGTAGCATACCTAGCACCTAACAGTTTTCTTCTATAATGCAAGGGCATAATGTTTGATTCAGCTTCTAAATAATCAACTCTTGTACATTTGAGAGCTCCCAAAGCCAGTCTAATACATTTATACTGCATCCTATCTAGCTTCAGTAAATTTGTTTTAGAACAGGTATGGTACAAAAAACATCCATAGTCTAATTTACTACGTACCAAGGACTTATATAACATCAACAAAGTTGATCTACTTAAACCCCAAACTGAATTAGAAAAAAATTTTAATATAGAAATAGCTTTCACACAAGCTTCCTCCAGGTATTGAATATGCTTAGACCAAGTCAAACCCTGATCCAAAACTATTCCCAGATATCTATAACTTGAAACATACTGAACTGGATTTCCTGATAAATACAATGTTAAATCATCATTCCTCCATGGTCTTTTTGAGAAAATCATACATCTTGATTTGGATGATGAAAATTTTAAGCCCCATTCCTCTGACCATTCACTAATATGATTAAGGACACCTTGCATCACATATGTCAAAAATTCAAATCATCCCCAACCACCCACAAGGCACAGTCATCAGCATACATGGAATACCTGACACTGTCATTGATTCCGTCAAATAAATTATTAATCATCAAGGAAAATAGTGTTGGACTTAGGATACTTCCCTGTGGGAGGCCAATTTCAACATTAAAGCTATTGGAAATGTGATTTCCAACTAAAACTCTAATACGGCGATTAGAAATAAAATTTTGGATAAATCTTGGAAGATGGCCTTTTAACCCAGATTTATACAGTTTTTGAAGTAAACCATGATGCCAGACAGTATCATAAGCTTTTTCAATATCAAGGAACACAGTCAAGACATATTCATTTCTCAAAAAAGACTCCCTTATATCATTTTCTAACCGAACAAGGCTATCTATTGTTGAAAATCTATGCCTGAACCCACTCTGAAACTGAGACAAAACATTCTTTTCTTCTAAAAATTTCATAAGTCTAAATGATACCATTTTCTCCATAACTTTACACAGGCAACTTGTTAATGCTATAGGCCTAAAAGATGTAGGGTCAGTAGAAGGTCTACCTGGCTTATACAGAGGGATTAAAATACTCTCTCTCCAGCAATCTGGGAAGACATCTCGTAACCATAAAAAATTATAAAACCTTAGTAAAATTTCTTTATTTTGTGGGGTCATATTAGATAGAAAAGGATATACAACATTATCTCTACCAGGAGCTGTTAGTTTAGTATCCTTAAGAATTCTTTCTAGTTCATATATGGTAAATGGGGAGTTGTAAGTAGTATCACTTGGTTCAAAATGAATAGGGACAAACTCAGATTCCACCATATGATATACAAAAGGTTCAATATAAAAGGAGAGGCTACTGGTGTTTGCAAAACTGCTGCCTAAAATCTGGGCAGTGTCAACTGGATCAGCATATAAAACACCTTCAGACTTTAAAACCAAAGAACCCCTAGATCCCCTATTGGCACTAAAACGCTGTATTTTATTCCAAACCTCACTCACTGTGGAATGAGACGATATAGACTGTACAAAATCTCTCCTTGAGTTCCTCTTAGATAGTCTAACAACCCTGCGAGCCAATGCTTTTGCTTTTTGATAGATGACCAATGTTTCTTGTATGGGATTACTAACAAAAAGCCTAAATGATCTCTTTTTAACTCTAAGAGCTTCAGCACAGGTATCATTCCACCAGTATTTACCATATTTAAAGTTCACCGTAGACGAAGAGCGGGGAATATATTTAGATGCACAAGCAATGAGTGAGTTTGTTATATTACAACAATTTTCATCAGCACTCTACAAAAATCAACTGGAGGAAGAGAGAGATTGGCTTCAAAGGTTAATAAAGAACTACCTATCTTCCATTTTGGCCTCTTAAAAACCAACAACTCCTCAAAAGTGTCAAGAATAATAGGGAAATGATCACTATCATATAAGTCCGGTAACACAGTCCAAGATAGTTGCTGAAATAAACCAGAAGAGGCAACTGTTAAGTCAATGCTTGAAAAGTGTCCCCTAAATTCAGCACAGTAAGTTGGGACTGGAGAGTTCAAAACAAATAAATCTAGATCAGTAAACAATTCTGCCAGTAAGTTACCCTTAATACAACTATTATGGAACCCCAGGAGACATGATGGCTATTGAAATCTCCCATTAGTAGGACTGGTTGTGGCACCTTCAAGAGGACACTCTCAAATTCCTTTCTTGTAAGAGTCAGATGTGGAGGTAGATAAATGGAACAGACAGTAAAAGACTGACCTAAGGTGAATTCTGGCTGCCACTATTTCAAAATCTGAACAAATTACAACAGGGGAAAAAGGGATGGAATTGTGTATCCCTAGAAGGACACCACCACCCTGCCTAGTCCTATCTTTACGAACACAAGTATATCCCTTCAATCCAATAGTAGCTTCCTGACAAAGATAAGTTTCTTGCAAAGCAAGGATAGTAGGTTTATGATCACTTATCAGGGTCTGAAGGAATGGATATCTTTTATGAAAGCCCCTCAAATTCCACTGACATAACTTAACAGACATGATGAATAAAAGTGGTAAAAAGAAATTAATCTCCAAAGAGAATCCTAAAACCGTCCCTACTATCTATGTGACTCTTTGGTATTCCTTGTTTCCCAAGCATGAGGGCCAATTTGACAACCATTGCCTTAGGTTGAAGATTCAATTCGGAAAGTTTCTTATATTCATTAATTATATCCCAAATAGAAAAGTGGGATGTCATTGGATGAGCTGAGTAAACTCTTTATAGGAGAAATAGTAGTGATAGAAGGAGTAGTACTTGTTGTAGCCATGGAAGAAGCATTACTGGCTGTATGTATTCACACTGAGTCCAACTGACACATATGTAAGAGATTTAGACAAATTCTGGGACCTACTTGAGCATAAGATGCAGAGGAGATCTGAGGAGATAAATGAGAAAAGTACTTACGTCTAGCTTCAGGAAAAGACAAATTATCATCAAATTTGATATGAATAATCTCACTCTCTCTGATCCAATGGGGACACTGTCGAGAATTAACAAAATGAGAAGCTTTACAATTAATACAAGAAACATCTTTATCAGGCAATACACAGGTCTCTTTATCATGATCTTGTCCACATTTAAGACATCTGTTACTATTTGTGCAAGTCCTTGTCCCATGTCCATACCTCCAACACTTAAAACAAAGTAAAGGATTAGGATAATATCGCTTGACATCATACGCTAAATATCCACAGAATAGTTTACTAGGAAGAGTAGTCCCACCAAAAGTACATACTAAAAGAGAAGTAGGAATCTTCTCTCGACCTTTATTTAAACGTTTTATCCAAGGACAGAATTGGTAGAAGACTGTAATTCAACCAAAATTTCCTCAGTTGATAAATGAAGGAGTTCTGGGGCAAAAATAATACCCTGAATTTTATTCAAATTATAAGCAATCTTAGCCTCAACTTCATAAAGACCATTTATAATTGATTTAGTACCCAAGAGAGCCTGAGACTGTCTCGAGTTGATGGTATTCACGAGTAATGAGCCAGACCTACAATAGGCGACAGATTTCACTGGTCCACCACAAATAAGCTCTATAGACTTCTTAACACCAAAAGGACTAAGTTTGGTTAAGGGAACTGATAAATCTTTGCTATTCAAAAAAATATAAGACACATGCTCAATAGGAAAATTAGGTTCAGCAGATGTAGGACAATTCAAGGGATGAGTAAGACTAGATGGTTCCTGAGTATCTAATCTTTGAGCAACTTCATTAGAACTTTTCTTGCAAAAAGAAGTGATAGCATGGTCAGTTTGCTTAATGACCGTACTCAATCCATCAAGTCATCACTGCGAGCCGACTCAAGGGTCTTAGAATCATCAACCCGTAACCTTTTAGTACTTTTAGAAGTTACTCCTTTACTCATGATTGGATGTAGGGAGGTAACTATAACCTATACCCCAGGGTTGGGGTATAGGGCACACTAAGGACAGGCCTAGCCCAATAAGATGAGCTAGGCCACAGTCGTTACCAAAAACACCCGACAAGGCCTATGCCTTGCCAAGATCTTTTAACAAACAAGTACAAAAACACTGGAGTGATCCTATACCAGTCAAAAAATAATTCCAAAACGCAGGATCAATCTCAACTGCAGCCCTGGAAAGATTTTTTAACACCACACCCCTGGTTTCAGTTAGAAAGAATTTGAACTTTGTCTTAACAAGCAATTGAGGCACGTCCGATTACCACAAAGGTTCACCGAAAACTCCAATAAATACTGTACTTGAACTTTGACTTGACTTTGAGCTAATAATAATAGAATCCGGCAAAACATCAACCTCAAGTCAGCTAACTAATGTACTACTATTGACGATAACCTATTTTAGTGTCCCAAATTATTCAACCAACCAAAAATAAACGAATAGCGTCCTAAATACATCCTACAAGCAATTGGCGAATGTGTATATTTAGTCACTTACTGACAAATATGATAGTGCAGTATCCTGCGCGATATACTTGTCTATGTATTAAAAATAAATGCTCACAGTTTTAGTAAAAGTTGCTTAAAATTAATGAAAACCTATGAGAAAATTATTAAATGCCCAATTAGGTCAACTGTACACCCTTGATTGGTTAGGTTAAGTCGTGATATTTTCGATTAAACTAACAAAAATATCATGACAACTAATCGTCAAGGGCGTACAGTTGACTTAACAAGGCATTCGGTTGTCCTAACGGCATTCTAGCTATGTTTTCTCATAAGAAATCGACAAAAATGATTCATCAAAACAAAGCTAATGCTGTTAAATAATTTGGGACGCTATTCATTTATTTTTGGTTGGTTGAATAATTTGGGATGCCAAAATAGGATATTGCCCAACTTATTTATTATTATCAAAGTAGCCCACAAACTTAACCTAAAAATATACAGTATTTACAATCTACAAACTCTCTCTCATTCATGAAAGAGTAAATTTTTCTTAAAATTAACTATAAGCTACTGTTTACCACATCATAATTAAAACTCAAAAGAAAAAGGTCAACAAAGAAAGTAAAAGAGATGTAAATAATATACCATCACAGAACAAGAACTAGACTAAATTACAAACAAAATATTCCAAGGGTTCTTTGTCATTTTTTTATGTAAATGCAAGAAGTATCCAAGATAAAATAAATGAATTCAAAGCATACATAGGTATTGAAAATCCTGTTATGATTGTCACTGAAATTTGGACAAAATTCAGTACGATACCAAATAGTCCATTTAGTGAAAGAGATAATATCATTACTTATGAAATTGATGGCTATGAACTTTTTTATTATGAATGTAAATATTTTGAGGGTGGTGGCGTATTTATTTATGCCAAGACAAATCTGAATCCAGTTGAAGTTACCTCTCAAAGAAGAAATAGTTGAATCTGGATGGATAGATATTGGGCATAAAAATGCCAGGAAAATCAGGATAGGGGGTACTGGTATCTATAGACCACCTGAGGGATGTTCAGTTGGAGGAATCCTCAAAAGTAGAGAAGAAAATTAAGTATGTAGAAAATAAACTTATTGATGAAATAAATAAAGTAATGTTAAGAAATATTATTATTATTGGAGATTTCAATTATAGGCATATAGACTGGGAAATATAGGGTGTCCATAAATTATTCACCCCGTTATAAGCCTTAATAAATTTGTTATTATAGGAGCTATCTTAAAATGGTTTGCGGCAATTAATAACACAACTCTCGAAATATTTTTCTTTATTTTGCAGAATATCCACTAGGGGCACAATGGCGACAGTGAAGGAGAAAGCAATGTGTGTGCTGTAGATGTGGGAAACCAAATCTCTATTTTTTGAACAGTGTCATTTTCAGTGATGAAGCGACATTCCATCTGTCTGGTAAAGTCAACAGACACAATTGCCATATATGGGGATCAGAAAATCTGCATGAATTTATTGAACACGAATGCAATAGTTCCAATATAAATGTTTGGTGTGCTCTCTCCCATAATCATGTGATTAAACTATTTTTCTTCCATGAGAATACTGTGAAGGCTACAAATTACCTAGATATGCTTGAATAGTATGCTGCACCTCAGCTTGAGGATATGCAGCCCCGTGTGTTCTTTCAGCAAGATGGGGCACCGCCACACTGGGGATTAGAAGTGCGGAGGTTCCTCAATGAAAAGTTCCCTTTTCGTTGGATCAGGTGAGATGGTCCTATTCCATGGCCTCCTCATTCCCTGGATATCACGCCTCTAGATTTCTTTTTATAGGGCTACACAAAGGACAGAGTATATGTAAAGAAGGTTAATAACATCACAGAATTAAGATACCAGATTGAAGAGACATTATCTTCCATCACGCAAGACATGCTTCTTAATGTTTGGAACAAAATCATCTATCGCCTTGATGTTCTGCGTGCTACCAATGGGGCTCACGTGGAGGTTTACTGAATTAAAACAAAAATTTCTTGAGTTGTGTTATTAATTGACACAAACCATTTTAAGATAGCTCCTATAATAACAAATTTATTAAGGCTTATAATGGGGTGAATAATTTATGGACACCCTGTATTACAAACACCAGAAAGTAATGAGAGATTCTTAGACTGTATAATTGAGAATGGTTTAACCCAGTTAGTAAAGGAGCCAACCAGGGCTGATGCCATTGTAGATTTAATTCTAATAAATAATCCAGATACCTTCCAGGATATCTCAGTTTCAGAAACACTAGTTAGGTTCAGGTGATCATTGTATCCTTCGGTTTAATATTGTTTGTAATTCAAGACCTAGTGAAAATAAAGTAGAAATCTCAGATTTTAAAAGAGGAAATATAATGGACTAGTAAATGATATGTGTGTAATAAATTGGACAGATATTCTACAGCAGCCTGAACAGATAGTAACTAGTATGTGGGAAAAATTTAAAAGTATAATAATGAACATACAAAGGAAGCATATCCCACAATGTAAAATCAGAACTGGGAAAAATAAAAAACAACCTTCGATAAACTGCAATGTAAAAAGAGTAATCAGAGAAAAAACAAAAGCATTTCATAAATTCAAAAGAACTAAAAATGGCACAGACTCTGAAATATATAAAAGTAAGAGAAGCATTTGCAAGAAAGCAATCAGAGATAGCAAATGAGACCTGGAAAAAAGCCTAGCCAAGAATTCAAAAACAATCCTAAGAAGTTTTTCAGTCACTTCAATTTGAAAAGTAGAGTGAAAAAGAAAATTGCCCCCCCCTCGCATATAGATGATAAAACTATAGATAATGATCTTGAAATAACTGAAGAATTAAACAAATACTTCTCATCAGTATTCACAAATGAAAATTTAAATAATATTCCTGACCTTATACTACCAGGACAAAATAGAGAAATAAATGAATTAAGGATAACAAAACTAGATATTCTAAAAGCAATAGATAAATTAAAAATGGAAAAATCTCCAGGGCTAGATGAAATGCATCCAATAGTCATAAAAGCTGCCAAAAAGAATATAGCACAGGCACTAGAAATTATTTTTAATAAATCATTGATATGTACTGAAATTCCAGAGGATTGGAAGAAAGCAAATGTGGCTCCAATCTTTAAAAAGGAAATAGAAACTTGGCAAAAAACTACAGACCCATCAGCCTCACCTCCATTATTTGCAAATTACTCGAAAGTATCATTAGAGGTAAAGTTACTGAGTTTCTTGAAGGGTGCAACCTTATAAATGATAGCCAACATGGCTTTCAAAATAGAAGGTCCTGTCTAACCAACTTGATTGAATTTTATGATGGAGTCCTATTGCATTTGGACAATAAAGAGCCAGTAGATATAGTATACTTAGATTTTGCAAAGGCATTTGATACTGTTCCTCATGCAAGATTGTTGGTAAAAGTTAGAGCCCATGGTATAAGAGGTCATATAGCTGATTGGATAGAAGAATGGCTGAGAAACAGAAAACAGAGTTCATCTAAATGGAAATAAGTATATTTGGAGACCTGTATTGAGCGGAGTCCCACAGGGGTCTGTGCTGGGACCTCTGCTTTTTGTTGTCTATATAAATGATCTAGAGAAAGGCCAATAATGTAAAATCTCAAAATTTGCTGCTGATACAAAATTAGGCCATAATGTTAAGTCAGTAGCAGGAGCAATGACAATACAAAAAGACTTCAACAGAGTAACAGCCTGGGCAAATAAGTGGGAGATGAGATTTAATGTTGATAAGTGCAAGGTTATGCATATTGGGCCAAAAAATCCAGAATTTGAATACAATATGAATGGAATTTGGATTAAAAATGATGATAAAGAGAAAGACTTGGGTGTCACTGTGACTAATGAACTTAAACCCTCAAATCACTGTATGGAAATCAGAAATAAAGCAAATGCTAAACTCAATCTCATGCAGACACACATTGAATACAAATCACCCAATATTATAAAAGCAACTATACATTTCATATGTGAGACCCCTCCTTGAATACTGTATTCAATTTAATAGTCCCTATTTGATACAAGATATTGAAAAAGTGGAAAAAGTACAGAAATGAGCAACAAGAATGATCCCATCTCTAAGACAGTTGACATATAAGGAAAGACTGGTGTATCTAAGCATGTTCTCATTAAAAAGGAGGAGGTTAAGGGGTGATATGATAGAGGTGTATAAAATGATAAAAGGGTTGGATAAGATAGATTTTGAGTCTCTTTTCATTAAAGATCACAATAACCAGACTAGAGGTCATAGTATGAAATTATTTAAGCGAAGATGTAGAACAAATTTAAGAAAACATAGTTTTACAAACAGTAATTAAGTTTTGGAACAGTCTGACAGAAGAAGTGGTGACTTCAGATACACTTGATTCTTTCAAAAGAAGGTTGGATAGTTTGATGTCTGCAAGGGACATCTGGTGATAGTGTTTAAGCCCATTTTTATTGCATGAATGGTACTAGTTTATTTCATATATATTATGTGCATTTAGGTGATAAATCCCACAGCTCAACACAAGTGTTGTGGGATATAGGGAGGCAGCATCTTGAGTTAGGGGGTACTCTCTGTCCTTACACATCCCATTTAGAGAGATTCCTCTGCTGAGTGGTGCCCCTCATAGTACTGTGAGGTATTGAAAAACTCATGATCTTCACTTGCCCCACAAACACCTTTAAATGGGAGACCCAAAATGGGTGCACACTCATTTCTACATTGCTGTACAGTTTTTACAGCCACACCTACACTTTTCCTCCTAAGTATATATATTGTAATGTATATGGTTGTAAATTATGACTTCGTCTGCAATTGATATGCACCGTGACTTATCTTTGGTTGGCAAGGTACTGGTACTGATGGGTACCGTAATGAAATTGACTGGATTCTTTGGATCTGATATATTTGCATGTCAGTTATAAATAGATATAGAGTGTAACATACTTGTGGATAGTAGCCTATTATGACTTTGATCCTCTGGATCCAGAGATTCTATCTCTAGTTTTAAATTGATAATTAATTAGTTTTGTAAAAATTGGTTGTTGCCAATGTACAGGCAGTTTTTACATAGTGGAGCCACCTTGATAGGCCGAAGTGGCCCCTAGTGTGCCCACTATAAAAATTTCTTATGTTCTTATGTTCAAATCATTCCAAAAATCTAGTATTCTATGACTAAAAAAGTATTTTCATAGATAAAGTTTACAAGGCTCTTTTCTAATTTTCTTATGTTATGTACATCTAAATTGTCCAAACCTGAAAACATTTTGAACATCTGTATTATATCTCCCCTCATACAATGTCTCTCAAAACTAAACATACTTAGTTCCTGTAATCTATCCCAGTATTCCAATCTTCTTAGGTTAGGGATAAGCTTGGTTGCCCTACATTGCACACCTTCAGGTGAGTTCAAGCATATCAGTATGTCTAAGGTGAGTGGACCAAACTTGAATGCAATTATTCTAAGTGAGGCCTAACATAAGAATTATATAATTTACAGATGACTTCCTTGCTCTTGTAACTAGGCCTAACATTCCTCTTAATAATACCTAAGATTTTATTTGCCTTATTTCTAGTCTCTAAGCACTGCTTCAAAATTTTTAGATCACTACTAACTATAATGTCAAGATCCCTTTCCTTTTCTAACATCCTCCAACTAGTTCCCTTTCATCTCATAACTAAAGTTTTAATTTTTTACCAAAATGCATGACTTTGCATTTTTGAACATTGAATTCCATCTGCCATTTACTTGCCCAAACAACTACTTTTGTATCATCTGCAAATTTAGAAATTTTACAACCTACTACTTTCTCAAAATCATTTAGATATAAAATAGAGAGTAATGGACCTAAAACTGATCCCTGTGGTACCCTACTTTTCATTTTCTGCCACCCAGATTCATAACTATTTAGAATTACTCTTTGTTCTCTGTCTTCCAACCATTTTTCTACTTAATTTATAACTGACCCTAATATTCCATGAGTTTTTAATTTATATAGATGTCTCCTATTTGGAACCTTGTCAAATGCTTTACTAAAATCGAAATAGATAACATCTACATCAATTCCATTATCTACCTGATCAGTTACAAACTCAAAAAAGTCTAAGAGATTAGACAAACAAGACCTTCCTATCTAAATCCATGTTGTGAACTTGAAATAAGATTAAACTTCTTCAAATGATCTTGAATATTATTCTTTATAATTCTTTCTAGTACCGTATCTTTCCTACCAATGATGTTAAACTAACAGGCCTATAATTTCCTACCTCCTCCTAACTACCCTTTTTGTAAATGGGTACTACATTTGCTTTTTTCCATTCATCTGGTACTTCTGCATAATTAATTGGCCTAGCAAACAAAATAGTTAGTGCCTCAGATGAGCTTTCTTCGGTATTTCTTTACTATTACATCAGTCTCCGGTAGAAAGTTTTAAAAGCTGGTTTTCAATGTTTTTCAATGTGCTGAATTAAAAAATGATACTCATTTCTGCCGCACATGATTTGTTAAAGAGTTAGGGGTTAGGTTAGGTTAGGTTTGCTTAGGTTGTTTTAGGTTCAGCCAATTTTGAAGGTGAAATTTATATTTTTCCTATGGTTTTTGATGTGTTTTGTATTTGACTTTCAAAATCTTCGGAAACCACTCATTTTTGTGATTCTCCCTACCCAAAAACTCCCAGTTCCCACTGGGGGTCTCCCAGGTAAAAAAGGGTAGAAAGTTTTAAAAGCTTTAAGCTTCAATAACTCTTTAACAAATCATTTGTGACAGAAATGAGTATCATTTTTTAATTCAGCACATTGAAAAACATTGAAAACCAGCTTTTAAAGCTTTCTACTAGAGACTGGTGTAATAGTAAATATTTACCCTTTCTTCCCCTTCTCTGACAATCCTAGCAAATATATGATCAGGTCCAGCAGCTTTATTTGAATTCAATGTATGAATCACTTGCCTAACATCATCCTTCCATATATGAATATGATCAAGAATGCCTGAATTTACAGGATCTAAAGAATTAAATCATTATAAGCAAGTTATTATGAAGTAGGATAATCTTAAGATGTCATCACCTGAATTCTGAGAAAATAACAAGGCCCTATATGGCCTTAATCTACATAACAATATAACCCTTTTTTTTTTTTTTCCAAGAGTACTGTGTTTTGGGCAAATACAGTTAGGTTAGGTTTATCAAAATTTTCCTTTTTATAATAGAAGGCTATTTGATTTGATTTACTCAAATCTCATATTAGCTACTTACTGAGCAATTGAGCCGAAACATCATGATTTTCAACTTTGAATAAAATAAAATGGTTTTTGGCTCATTTACACATCAAATGAAGGTTAAATTGCAGTTTAGCACCCAACTGAATATCAGATTTGAATAAATTGCATCAAATATTACAAGAAAAATGCATTTTGGTATGATTTTGCAGGTGATGACATTTCTTTTAAGATTTATATAGGGGGCCTACCCAAAATGGGCCCATTTCTGTTGGTCAGAAATTATTGGAGTGAACTAAATAGTAATGTTATAAATATTCAAGACCCTGGTATATATGGAACTATAATAAACTAGCCAAGGACCTATATTAGTTGCAGGTTATAAATTATATATAAGTGTAGTATAGGGGGTCCTCATTATCCAAGGATAATGGGGACCAAAAAATCACTACTTTAAGTGAATCCACTTAAAGCAGGGACCTTAAAACCCATAAGAAATAATGAGAATAAGGTTTAATTGGGACCTTAACACGATAAATGACACTCAAAATTATGGTAAAACATTTGTAAAATACACTTTTTAAACCCTTTTATGTTTCTTACTTTATAAAATAGGACCTATGTTAATAAAGTATGTTAAACAGCAAATTAAGAGCAAGCACAATGTCTATCACTCCTTCACCATTTTCCTTGCACTTTAATGACATCTAATTTCACATCCAATCCATAGCTGGTATGCTTTCTTTTAGGGCTGGTAGCTGCTTTACCACTAGCAGTATGCTTTGAAGTTATGGCTGCAACAATAGCACAAAAAAATCAATAAAATCAGAATGTAAACACCAGAAAACCATAGATGGGTTCAGCACAGACAATGATTAGTGAGAGACTGAGAGTGCGCAGCATCAGGGTTGGGGGTGGAATGTGGTGGTGGAGTGTTGGAGGTAGGGGAAAGTGAGTGAGACAGCAAGTCTGAGGGAAATTTAAATGATTTTCCATTGCACTTCCGCATTCCACATACATTATTCACAGAAACCTCTTAAGTGCAGGGAATTTATCCATATGGTTTTGCAATTATTTGTCCATGTAAATGTGGGGACTCGGATAATGAATACTTGGATAACGAGGACCCCCTATATATAAATTATATTATTATTTGTAGTTTACATGAACCTTTGTGTGTTAATATTTTCATTTCAGATTTTGGTCACCCGAGTTGTACATTTTCTAACCACTTTTTAATTTTTAACAAGTAGCAAAGTTTTTTGGTTTACCCTTTGTCCTTAGAAACTATTATTGTTTACTAACATCATCATAAGATGATACTAATAATAAGATAACAACTACAACCACAGTTAGGTAGACCAGCTATGAGTGGATCCTAGGGTCTTTGTTGGTCTGAAACATTATAACATTATAGTTAAGAAATATGCTAAATAGTTTGATTAGGAAGAGCAAAATGCATAGTGAAATAAATCTAGCTAGAAATAGCAAAAAAAAAAAAAAAAAAAAAAAAAAATTCTTAAGTTTTCATAAATATAGGGTGTACATAAAGTCAGGATCTATTTTTGTGAAATAATTATTTTTTTCTATTTTTCTTTTCAGAAGCCCTTAGAATACAGAAGAGTGTGTGGCAATAGTAATTTGGCGAATCGAGGGAAAGAAATACAGTGACATCAGAGAGAAGTTTAGAAGGAGATTTCATAAGCCGGGGCCAATAGACAAGACAATACGAAAATTGGTGAACAAATTTAAACGAATGGGATCTGTAAATGATGAAGCAAGGACGACCATGTATGTCAGATCTTACCGTGAATGCAGTACACGGAATTATCACTGAGGAGCCACGTACGTCCATTCGTGCTGCATCACACAGACTCGGCCTCCCAACGTCATCTGTGCACAAAATTCTGAAAGTTAATTTGCAGAAGAAAAGCTATCATTTGCAGGTTTTACATGATTTACATGAGGAAGATTTCCCTCGATGAAGTGCTGTGTGTGCTGATCTCGTAGAACAAATCTGGAGTGATAATTTAATGGACAACATTCTCTTTAGTGATGAAGCCACTTTCCATACATGTGGAAAAGTAAATCGCCATAACTGTCGAATTTGGGCAGATGAAAGACCGAATGATTTCATCCAAAATTGGGAAAGAGACTCGCCTAAAGTTAATGTCTGGATGGTTTAACAAAATCTAAGGTTTATGGTCCTTTTTTCTTTGCTGAAGCTACAGTTACGGGGCTTATTTATCTGGACATGTTGCAGCAATTCCTTGAACCTCAGCTGATTGGGGATAGGATTGTTAGTACCGTCGTCTATCAACATGATGGTGCTCCTTGTCACTATGCCAAGTTCAGGATTATCTAAATGGACATTTTCCAAATTGCTGGATCAGACGCGGAAGCAACAGACATTTGCCAGTGAGATCACCAGATTTAACCACTTTAGATTTCTTTGCATGGGGCTTTATCAAATCGCATGTCTATCAGACGAAGATTACGAGTTGAAAACTTACATACATGTATACGAACTGCTGCAGATAACATAACCCCGCAAATGCTCCAGAATGTGTTTAGAAATGCTGCGGAACAATTTGAGCTGTGCAGGGATACTGATGGGCGTCACATTGAATCCTACGAGGCCACCTGTGCCAGGACACACACCACAAACAATTGAACACATTATGACAACCTGTACTGCTCTAGCACAACATAGAACACAACACAATACAGCATCACTGGTGCGCTGAACCTCTGGTCCACTCCGGAGAGGGTGATGGGTTACCTGCGTGCTGCTGGCTTGCTCCAGACTTTAAAAGAGGAAATATAAATGGACTAGTAAATGATCTGTGTCTAATAAATTGGACAGATATTCTACAGCCTGAACAGACAGTAACTAGTATGTGGGAAAAATTTAAAAGTATAATAATGAACATACAAAGGAAGCATATCCCACAGTGTAAAATCAGAACTGGAAAAAATAAAAAACAACCTTGGATAAACTGCAATGTAAAAAGAGCAATCAGAGAAAAAACAAGAGCATTTCATAAATTCAAAAGAACTAAAAATGGCACAGACTCCGAAATATATAAAAGTAAAAGAAGTATTTGCAAGAAAGTAATCAGAGATAGCAAACGTGACCTGGAAAAAAGCCTAGCCAAGAATTCAAAAAACAATCCTAAGAAGTTTTTCAGTCACTTCAATTTGAAAAGTAGAGTGAAAAATAAAATTGGCCCCCTCCATATAGATGATAATCTTGAAATAACTGAAGAACTAAACAAATACTTCTCATCAGTATTCACAAATGAAAATTTAAATAATATTCCTGATCTTATACTACCAGGACAAGATAGAGAAATAAATGAATTAAGGGTAACAAAACTAGATATCTTAAAAGCAATAGATAAATTAAAAATGGAAAAATCTCCAGGGCCAGATGAAATGCATCCAATAGTCATAAAAGCTGCCAAAAAGAATATAGCACAGGCACTAGAAATTATTTTTAATAAATCATTGATATGTACTGAAATTCCAGAGGACTGGAAGAAAGCAAATGTGGCTCCAATCTTTAAAAAAGGAAATAGAAACTTGGCAAAAAACTACAGACCCATCAGCCTCACCTCCATTATTTGCAAATTACTCGAAAGTATCATTAGAGGTAAAGTTACTGAGTTCCTTGAAGAGTGCAACCTTATAAATGATAGCCAGCATGGCTTTCGAAATGGAAGGTCCTGTCTAACCAACTTGATTGAATTTTATGATGGAGTCCTATTGCATTTGGACAATAAAGAGCCAGTAGATATAGTATACTTAGATTTTGCAAAGGCATTTGATACTGTTCCTCATGCAAGATTGTTGGTAAAAGTTAGAGCCCATGGTATAAGAGGTCATATAGCTGATTGGATAGAAGAATGGCTGAGAAATAGAAAACAGAGAGTTCATCTAAATGGAAATAAGTCTACTTGGAGACCCGTATTGAGCGGAGTCCCACAGGGGTCTGTTCTGGGACCTCTGCTTTTTGTTGTCTATATAAATGATCTAGAGAAGGGCCTATCATGTAAAACCTCAAAATTTGCTGATGATACAAAATTAGGCCATAATGTTAAGTCAGTAGCAGGAGCAATGACAATACAAAAAGACTTAGACAGAGTAACAGCCTGGGCAGATAAGTGGGAGATGAAATTTAATGTTGATAAGTGCAAGGTTATGCATATTGGGCCAAAAAATCCAGAATTTGAATACAATATGAATGGAATTTGGATTAAAAATGATGATAAAGAGAAAGACACGGGTGTTACTGTGACTAATGAACTTAAACCCTCAAATCACTGTATGGTAATCAGAAATAAAGCAAATGCTAGACTCAATCTCATGCAGAGACACATTGAATACAAATCACCCAATATTATAAAGCAACTATACATTTCATATGTGAGACCCCTCCTCGAATACTGCATTCAATTTAATAGTCCCTATTTGATACAAGATATTGAAAAACTGGAAAAAGTACAGAAACGAGCAACAAGAATGATCCCATCTCTAAGACAATTGACATATGAGGAAAGACTGGCGTATCTAAGCATGTTCTCATTAAAAAGGAGGAGGTTAAGGGGTGATATGATAGATGTGTATAAAATGATAAAAGGGTTGGATAAGATAGATTTTGAGTCTCTTCATTAAAGATCACAATAATCAGACTAGAGGTCATAGTATGAAATTATTTAAGCCAAGATGTAGAACAAATTTAAGAAAACATAGTTTTACAAACAGAGTAATTAAGTTTTGGAACACTTCAGATACGCTTGATTCTTTCAAAAGAAGGTTGGATAGTTTGATGTCTGCAAGGGACATCTGGTGATGGTGTTTAAGCCCATTTTTATTGCATGAATGGTACTAGTTTATTTCATATATATTATTTGCATTTGGGTGATAGATCCCACAGCTCAACACAGGTGTTGTGGGATATAGGGAGGCAGCATCTTGGGTTAGGGGATACTCTCTGTCCTTACACACCCTATTTAAAGAGATTCCTCTGCCAAGCGGTACCCCCCCATAGTACTGTGAGGTATTGAAAAACTCATGATCTTCACTGCCCCACAAACACCTTTAAATGGGAGATCCAAAATGGGTGCACACACATTTCTACATTACTGTACAGTCTTTACAGCCACATCTACACTTTTCCTCTTAAGTATATATTGTAATGTATATGGATGTAAATTGTGACTTGGTCCGCAATTGATATGGACCGTGACTTATTTTTGGTTGGCATGGTACTGGTATTGATGGGTACCATAATGAAATTGACTGGATTCTTTGGATCTGATATATTTGCATGTCAGTTGTAAATAGATGTAGTGTGTAACATTTGTGGATAGTAGCCTATTATGACTTTGATCCTCTGGATCCAGAGATTCTATCTTTAGTTTTAAATTGATAATTAATTAGTTTTAAATTGATACTTAATTAGTTTTGTAAAAATTGGTTATTGCCAATGTACAGGCAGTTTTTACATAGTGGAGCCACCTCGATGGGCCGAAGTGGCCCCTAGTGTGCCCACTATAAAAATTTCTTATGTTCTTATGTTCTTATCAGGGTGGGCTGATCGACTAACCACCAACAACAACAACCAAGCTTATCCCTAACATAAGTTTAGTTTTGAGAGACATTGTTTGAGGGGAGAGATGATACAGATGTTCAAAATGTTTTCAGGTTTGGACAATTTAGATGTAAATTTTTCTTATTAGGGTCTGACAGAGAAACTTGAAGCATAATAAGAAAATTAGAAAACAGTCTTATAGACTGGATTTATGAAAATACTTTTTCAGCCATATAGTATGGTACTGTAGTAAGAGTTTTGGGATGACTTGCCATAATCAGCCATATGATGTAAATAGTAGTTCCTTAGTTAGTTAAGTTTGTTCCTTTCATGAACTAAAGAGACCATTTGTATACCATTTGTTATTGTAAATAATGTATATTCTTAGCTTAAGTTATGTAGGCTACTTTGATACCTCTGTAGTTGCATACACTGGTCCCTCACTGTACAAACGGCTTGCTGTACGAATGTCCTAAATAAGGAGCAAATGGTTTGCTCTATGAAATTTAATTCACTGTATGAATTTCCCACCAAATGTCTGGCGCCAATTTCGGCCAATAGGAGCGCAGTGCTGATGATTTCATCCACTAGGAGGCGCTCCATTACATTCTGTTCAGTGTCTGTTGATCATTTTCTACAAGTGGTTGTGCACTCAGTTGTGCTTTGTTAATTGATTGCTAACTATGGGTCCTAAAGCTAAATGTGGCCATAATATTATTTCTATTAAAATTAAAAAGGATATCATAAAAAAAATCTGAAGATGGGGTACGTTTAAAAGATTTAGGGACTGAATTTGGTTACTCTGCCTCATCCCTAGCCACAATTATAGACCATGGAAAAGAACTAACAACAGAGGAGCTACAGGAATTGGGGAGGTCAAGTGAGGAGGACAATAGAGAAGAGGAAATTCATGATGATGCCCATGCTGTAACATCACATGAGCTGACAGATCTTTTTAAAGCCTGGGATGTTATTAAAAATGTTGTTAAAAAACATCCAGACATTGAATCAACAGAAATTTTAACATGCGACACCATCCTCAGTTATTTCCAGAACATACATAGAAAGAGAAAAAGACAAACAACCCTTGACACCTTTGTAAGTAAACAACCCAGACTCCAAACTCCACAGCTGGAAGGTCCTCCTAACATCATAATGGAAGGAGATTCACCTTCCAAGCAGTAACCCCTCTATGCTAACTCCACTGCCACTGGCTATTCTTCTATGTTGTGTACATATTTACACACTGTTTACTGCTTAAAAACTCCTAAATTTCTAATACATTTTGGTAAAAACGACCTATTTTGGGGGGCTTGGAATGGATTAGACTATTTCCATTAATTATAGGGTTTGCTCTACGAACAACCCTCTGGAACGAATTAGATTCGTAGAGCAAGGGACCACTGTATTAATTAGCTGACTTGAGAGTGACATTTTGCACAATTTTATTATGAAATATAGTGCATGACTTGGACAACCTCAATAAACCCCAGTGGCTTCATGTTTTTCAAATGAAATGTAATAATGTAATTTCATGTAATAAAGATAATAATTTTTTGAAGAGTATCTTAATAAATCTTAATAAATCTTAATAATTAGTATTTTTTATTTTGAAATGTGCTCTCTAGTTAAAAAAAAATTCAAAAGGAAAGCAGCCTCTCACCCCAATCATTTTGGTAAACTTTTTTCTGCAACCTGTACAATTCCATAATTATGGTAGGTCTAGCATTTATTCTATCAATAATGTTTTCTTTCTTCACAAAAATTTGGAAAGTCTAAAAGTTAGCCTCTAGCCTATAGTTCTGTATTAGGCTTATTTAGAGGAAACTTTAATGAAAAATGAGTTACAAGACAGCAACAGCTAATTCACTCAAAAAATACTCAATTAGTGATAGAGATTTCTTAAATAAAAGATTAAAAACTACAACTCGATACACCAAAGTAAAATCAAGAACAAACTCAGGATTTAATGCAACTAGAAGACAGGAAATTGAAAAAGAGATACGAAAATATTATAGGGTAATTATACTTAATATTTAAATATTTTTAATCCTTACTGTAGGCCTTTCTGTGCCTAGTAGTTTTTCACTGAAGTTGTGTTGCCTACATCATTGATAACTTGGTTTGTAGTTGTGGTTTTACATGATTAGCTAAGTTTACCCTAAATTTTTCTTCATAATATAAATAAAGAATTAAGAATGTTAGGAATTTTTGGTTTTGGAGGAATGACAATATGAATGAATGAATAATACTTTATAAAATAAATATAATTTTACAATTTTTGTTACAGTAATTTTAACATAAAATAAATAATTGTGAAATTTGACTATTTATTTTATTTAGCTTGGCCCTTAAGCTTTAGGTTTTACTGAGCCAAGGGAAGAGGCTAGGCCGAAGGCCTTTAAGATGTAAATACAAAGTAGTATAACTAGTCTAACAGCTATTATTAGAAGTTGATAGTTTTTTCTTTAAATATTTTGATTATTTTCTTTACACCACTACCGTACTGAATATAGCTAATAGCTTAATTCATATAGCTATGTAACATGAAGTCCAAATAATTCAGTTAGGGTACCATAATTACCTTTATGTTCTGTACAGGCTGTGAACTGCCATAGTATTTAGGGTATTTAGCTATTTCTGTAACTTATTGTTAGTTTATAGCCAGAATTAAAAGTTGACATAATTTGAAAAATTTAAAAATAGGTCTAGCTGCCTAAAATTTGGCTGAAAATTATTTGAAGGATAGACTGCAGTAAGACTTGAATCTTAATTGTTGTATTATTCTTTTGGAAGAATAAGAAAGATAGAAATTATTAAAATTTCTTTGAAGTACAGTAGGTGCTTCATTAATATTATTATTATTTAGCTATTTAGGCTTTTAACCTAACATAAGCAAAAGGTTTCAACACATTTCATATCTGAATAGGTTCGTAATGATGAGGTTTTTCAAAGGATTTCCCTTGGGGATCTTTTACATCTTATGGTAATATATGCTGAGGAAAGCAACCTTACAAGGTTAGGAGTGGACAACTTCCAGAGGACTGAGTGTGAAGATGATGATGATGATGATAAGAGGGCAGAGGAAGAAAAAAAAGAGGTGGAAGAGAAGGAAGATAATGTGGACAAACCTGTTCCTCTGAAGTTCAGGGATGACATCCATGAAGTCGTTCACAGAATGGAGGAAATGGATGTAAGCAAAATATAGTACTTAAAAATTGTAAAGTTGAAAAGCTCTTTATTTCATACTGGTAATTATTACAATTATATAGATATTTTTTTTAATCAGTTAACTAGTATGAATTACTTGTTGAATCAGAACAAGACTATTTTTAAAAAAATTATTAAGGAAAAGGAAGGTCGGTTGCTTTAGTTCAGATCCCTTACTTCAGTCTTACAAGTGGTAAGAATTTTTGCATTTCATTGAAGTTTCTCAAACCTATCAAGTTTTTTCATCTTTTTCTTGCTGTTACTGTTGTCATGCGAAAAGATTTTTAAGCTTTATTACCCTGTCTTTTCAGGTGTATTTTGCATGTTATATTTTACAGGATACACTATACAGGTTTAGTATTACTGACTATGTTTTAGATAGGCCTGTTTATTTTAAGCATTTGTAGCATATGGAAAACTTCAAATATGGGGCCAATGAGTCAGTCTGTATTGGCTTAGATTTTAGGACTTTAAATTCAGGTTTGAACTTTAGCATGACTTACCCAATCAAGTCATTGTTTTGTTTTAAGAAGTTACTTCATTGCCACGCTACCCACTTCTTAGAAGTTAATGAATGAAAACTTTATTGATGATATTCTTATAATACAACTTTTACAATATTAATAACTTTAACATACTCATAGAACACACAATGTTAATTGAAGTTAATATTTATTGTTTTTTAATTTTGCTCTTATGCTTTAGGCTTTACTGGGTGTTAGTGTAATTTAACCTGTCAGAATTTTGTTCTAATCTGACTTAATAGTTCTTTATTTATTTCATATAGGGCCCCCTATGTGTTTGACTTGTCCATTTGTATGCTTACAAATTAATTAAATAGTTCATTAATTCTGCACTTGAGAATGCAGTAGGGTCATTTAGATATATGGGATTTTTAACACACAAGTACAAGTATATATATTCTGGAACATAATGGTGAACAGCAGTGAAGTTTCTACAACCTATTTAAGAATAATTTTTACATCTTGCATAAGCCAAATTGGAGTCCTTTTGTAGCTGGCATTCAATATTGCACTTAGTAAACAAACCAAAATAATAAATATTACAAGCATTATGACAACAACTTCATGGAGTCCTTCATTTTCATTCTAATTGTTTAAGATAAATTTACTAATAGCCAAAATTTACTGAAGTGAAGCTAGCATCATTTTGCTGCACAAATTAGGGCTCTTGATTTGGATTGAAACATTTTTGTTTTGCTAATTGTGTCCTGTATAAATGGGTTCTAAGAATGTTTTTTTTAACAGCTTCTGTCAACCAGCACTGAGGATGAAAATAGAGCTATTCCGTGTCCCTTTTTAATATTAGATGTGCGCGCAGGAAATGAATTCATTAGAGGACATTTTGCCACTGCCATTTGCCATCCGCACTCCCGGTTGTCTCGTGCCGTCGGCTGGGAGTGCCCCGAAATGCTCGCTTACAAGAACCATTCGGATTGGATTATCATTATCTGCGATGAGAATGAAACGCTGAGTTCTGAAGTGGCTGGCACATTGATCCATCGAGGTTACACCAACACCTTCGTACTCAGCGGAGGACTGAGATTGGCCAGGGACAAGATCGGTCCACCACTCGTGACGACCGACAAAGGGAAGACACTCTCTCCTGCTGTGGCAGAGTTTCTGGTGGAGAAGCTCTCGAATGTCCTTATTCCGCCTCTTAGGATGGATGGCGCAGCCAGTTGGTGGGTTGCAAAAACATCCAACTCTCGGAGGTCTGTTTCGCAGGATAGGGGTTAGAGGGAACGCGAGGAAGGCGGTCTACATCGAGGGGAAGGACCCCTCAGGAAGAGAAAAAGAAGCCTTGGAAGTAAATATCTTTATCCGCTCAGGATTCTCTGTTCTTGAAAGAAACTTTTATTTGTAGAAAGTTCATGAAACTGAATCTCTCTTTTTAAAGTTTCCCCTACACTTCGTCTTCCACGCGTTTTCTTTTCTATTTTGAAACTAGGGTTTTGGCACAACATTTCTACGTATCACAGGCTTAAATTTACAGTAATCATTACGTAAATTATGTAGTAATGTTCACGTAGAATTTTGGTTTTAGTTTTCAATACATATTATTAGAGTCGCTGATCCTGCAGCGAATATATATATACGTATGTCGAGAAGTAATTTAGGTAGAAATCATTAAATGAAACTTGATATTAGATTTAAATAAAAATTCTCTCGCTATTTTGTAAGTACAGTAGTCTATGATCATACTGGTGAGAAATGATTTCATTGATCCTATTCCTAAGAAATTGTTGTCTATATTTGATTTATAAATATATTCGTGTCCCTTCTGAGTTTATATTTGAAGTTTTTGCTTTAGTTTTTTCATGTAGTTCTTAATTATAATTGCGGTCAAAACTTTGGTAACAATTAAGAAGCTGGAGTGGCCATTTTTATACAAGTGGTTACATTCATCTTCGTGTTATACACAGAGTGAAGGATGAGTGTAGCGATTATTATTATTATTATTATTATTATTATTATTATTATTAATTAAATATATATGTATGTATATAGGGCTTAGTTGTATTGTTATAAATATTTCTTTATCATATATTTATCTTCCACATGATATCCATTTATCTGATTATAAATGTGTACAATATTTCCTGAAGTAAATAAAATCCGTCATAATGAAATAGCCACTCTCGCCTTTTAAACGTGTTGCAGATGTTTTGGTCACAATTGTTCATTAAACTTGGGAATAGAGTAGACGCAGCTGCTTTCTCTGTTTTTATCCGTTTTGTACCTGATTTTTATTTTTGTATGACATAATAAATTTCTCATTTAATTAATACGATTTATAAAACTTTATTAATACTCGGACGTTACTGTCAGTTGTGCAAAGTATGTGATATCGGTAGAGTTAATGTAATCACATCTTAGGCTTTCATTAGAGTGCCTTTAAGTGTTAGGTAAGTTTTCACATGTACCTGTTTCATGACGAATATGGTTTCACTTAGTGAAGATCCTGAGAATTTTTTATATCGTACTCCTGATCATATTGAAATTTGAATAAGGCTTTTAGTTTTAGGCCTACTTCCTAAACGGGCTTTTACGGGATCGTAACTAGGTATATTTTAATAGGGCATAAACTAATTAATTGTAATCACACGCATTTTGAAGTTTGTACCATTACCATTAGCACTTGAACCAGTCTTTTGAGGTATGTGCTTTAAGGCTTCAATATCCATCACTGTACTCGGTGCTCTTTCACAATTGTGTATTCTCAGGTTTATTGTAGACGAGTAAAGGATTTAGGAAATATTTTGTAGTTTGAATTTTGGTGGTGACGTTAAGGTATATATACATTATACACAGTATATTAGTATGCACATCGAGGGTATTAAAGGCTTTCACAGATGAAGACAAATTTTAGGAGTTTTAAAGGACAATAACTTAATTTTTTAGTTAGTGTTAATTTTTAATTTATTTCCATATTTCATTCTATTTTGCGATATGTTAAATATTTTTACCTTTTGATGAAGAGTAAGTCAATCATTTGGTAAGGATTTTTTTTATGTACCATATTACTGGAATTATAGTGTCTGTTTATATTGTAAAGCAATTTTTTTTTTTAAAGGAGGTTTGAATTTGGTGAATTTGGTTTTTGCAAATATTTGGACGCCTCTTCTTGCATAAAATAAAAAACGAGACTTCTAAACTAGAATACTGATACATTTTGAGACTAGAGGAATCATTATATGATGAACCTTTCTTAGTCGACTCGAAAGTAACATAAAATTGTCCTTTTGGAAGGCTGACCTTAGTACTTAAGCGTTTGGCTCTTAATCTGTATGTAGTATTTCGTGTGTGATTAGTGACAGAAGTTTAAAAAATAAACAAACCTCTCAGAAATTCAGGGTTTCAAGCACACCAACTTTTTTCTTTCAGTACCTGCCACGTGTCTCGGTTTATAATACGTTATGTAACTGGTTGGTTTAAAAAGAAATAATAGTTTCTTGATTAAGATTTATTGCAGTTGATTAGTAACATTTGTGCAATTATAGGACAAGGGAATTCCATATTGTGTAAAAAGGAGGATTTTATTAATACTGTTGTAATTAAAAATTTATTTGCTGTTATCTAAATTTATTAATATTTGGGAAAGCGTCTCGTGGCGTCGCCCAGCAGTGCTGAGACTCCGTTGAGTCATGGGTTCGAACTTTAGTGCTGCCTAGAGCTAGGCGGTTGTCTTTCTGTATCTTACGTCACGACGAAGCGGCGGGCCGACCACTACGCTTTAATTGGCTCTGGCTAAGGTAGCCCAGGTTCGAGGCCCCTACCACCATTTTAATCTTCCAAGTATATAGTGCGAATTTTAGCCAAACTACCCCCTCGCTTTAATATGTAATACAAAAAACGCTCGAATAACACGTTTCTGGCCCATTTTGTGACTTAACTGTGTGAAATAAGCATGTTTGGATTCTGGACTGTAACATGGGAAGGGAGGGAGTAAAATAAAAACACAACTGAAAAAGTCCAGCTTATTATTCTCATGTTTCTGTAGTGGGAAATGAATTGTTACATAATTTAATGGTTTTAGGTTATTTAAATATGACATGCTTGGAAGACAACTTCTCAATAAGAAACTCAAGTTATTTCCCCTCGAATTTTTCTAATCTGGCAGATATGGAAAATTTATTAATTGAAGGGTGATTTTTGGTTGATTTCACCTCGTGATCAGTGTTACGGTTTTAAGACTCGAACGGGCACCGTTGTTTCTCAACCAAGCATAAGTTACTCCAACCTTCATTGAATTAGGACAAAGGCAGTTCTCTATCCGTTGAAAAGAAAATAATAGTATTTTGAATGATTTCATTATCGTTCTAGTCCAAGAGGGAGTGCAGTAGTTCATGGCGCTATTTGAGTGACAATCGTGTTTATTTGATGATGCTTCATTACATAGAACCACTAAGGTACAAGAAAGTTATCAAAGCTCCTAAACCAAATATCTAAGACCTAAAACTTGAATCCTTCATCCGACTTGGCATGACTCAACTAGGCAAATGGCAAAACAGCCATTATCGTTTCTTTGATAAAATGATTCCTGCGCTGTCAGGAAATTGGTGATAATCAGTTTTAAGTTCTTTTAAAATGAAATAGCTTGTGGTTTTTAGGGAATTATATTTTAATTGTTTAGTTTTCTTACTGTATAGTAACTAGTTTAGCCAGCTTTTCCGCTAGCGCCTGTCATATTTTTTAAGTAAGGCCATTTATTTCTGGGAAGTTGCTTTTTTTTACACATGAAAAATATTATTTCACGTATAGCAAGTTTCTTATTAGATGACTTTCATACATTTATGTTGGATTTTGTAGTTCTGCTGGCGTTCTCATCTTCCAAGAACTGTTGCACATTTTTTTTGGCCGAATTTCATATATCCTTTGTTCTTTGAGTATGTTTCCGCCATCCATTATATATTGTATTTTGCCAAACTTCTCTGCTAGTTGACATTTTGTTGTTCGTTTTGTACCGTATTGTGGTTTATGGTATTATATTTGATCCAGGCAGATCTCTCACGTTGCAGGTTCTTCGTTTTAACTTTTTTCATTAAATAAGTAGTGGATAATGAAACAGCAAGGAGGCGTGCTCATACGTCCGGTTTTGAAATTAGCGTTTCGTGCCTCTGTAGTTTCGTTGTATTTATAGTCTCTAGATTTCAGTAGATTCCAATGGGCAGGATTAATGGATGGGATTGAAAAATAAAATGAATTAGCTTTAAAAACAATGTATGGATGATTTAACTTAAATATAATTTGCAATTTGACTCAACATTTAGATGCATAACAAACTAAATAGGCCTTGTGATAATCAGTAGGTTTTAACGTGTTTTATTGTGTAGTTAATATACCAAAGAATAGGTATGTAGAGGTGTCTAATATCTAGTCATTATTTTTGTATTGTACTAATATAGCTTGTTAAATTACTCCTACTAAATACAAAATTAATTAATTGCAGTACTTAAATGTTTGCATTCCAAACTCGATGCAATTTCTCGTAGTTTACTAAGAGTTGTCAAGCTACAATTTCTATCACTGTTAATAAATGTTCCTGAAAACGGCTTTGTTTTAATTTTCCTTTGAGTATCACAGCCACGCACCCATGAAATAAGGAAAAAAAATATCAGAATATGTTAGTTTACCTGCAAAACCTTACAACCAGGGAATATATAGCTTATATCAGGACGCCATGAAGATTATATGGGTGAAAGATGTATCGGATTGTTGGTGCTCGCTCTGTATCACGTTTTTACTCTTGTTTGAGGACTGGACAGTCAGACTGTGGACTTAGTATAATTGCAAGCTTTTGTGTTGCAGGGAAAAAAACCCAAGCTTCTTGGCACCTAAGAAAAGTGTCATTTGTTACAGAATGAACCAAAAAGCTGTTGCTTGCTAGGTGAGGTGCAATCCACGCGCAAGTCTTGCTGATATTGCCAGTGCCGTAAATATGTTACATGCGCAGCTTAACAGCATTTCTAAGTTTGGATATGGTGGAAGACATCAATTACGACTTTCTATGTAGATTTTGCCACCATATTACTCGTGTAATTTGGGCAAAATTACATGCAACCATGAATTCCCGTGTTTACTTTACATAGCTAAAATTATTCACATTTTAACTTCAGAGTGACCTGGTAACTCCTGACTTGAATCCGATTGAGAACCATGAAAACTTCTGAAGGCAAAGGCCTGTGAAAATAAGACGTGACCCCACAAAGATATGTTATAAAACCATTTGACAATCTGGAATGGCCCTGAAATTAGTGTTGTTAATAATAATAATAACTATTAATAATAATAATGAGGAAACTCAAAATATATTATTAAAAAAGATTTATTTAATTAAGAGATAACAGCCTCGATTTATAATCCATAATCACAGATCACATATTACAAAAATTCATCAAATACGAGTATAGGCTATATTTTTTGCACATTTATCAAGAAGCTAGCTGAGAAACTCAAGCTGTCCTAGATCTGTCCCTTGCCCAAAGGAACTCTGAAACCGTTGTGAAAAGTTTTTATAGTGCAATGATAAAAGCTCGTTCTTCAAGAGGGTCAGGGCAACGAAATTGGTGAAAAGTACAACCATCGATCGATCCGTTTTTCTCACACCATCCAGTGCCCTGAAACCATAAAAGAAATTTCTGAATTGTATTTAATGGGGATTTGGGTTAAGATAAAGGAAAGTAACTACTAAATTCATAAATCCAGATACGTAATTTCATTTCCTATTAAACCATTAATGCTACATAGTTACTAATTATTGGTCTGGTGGGGAAAACGTCGAATTTGTCTTCAATAGTAAGCCCTAGTTTAATAGTCAGGGGGCTTAATCATATAATTGTTCAAATCATTCCAAAAGTGCCATTTTTGGACCACAGGTAGCTATGACCATACTAATTTGAATGTTTGCGGGAGCCAAGCTGGGCTCCCACTGTGGCGGCCATATTGGCCAAATCAAAATGGCCGCTGTCCAAAATGACATCCACTTGAGTACCAATACTAGTACAGGTTACATAGTTAACTTGATAAAAAATAAGAGTCAGCATCAACATCTTTTGCTATTAAACTTTAGTATATATGCAAGTACAATCTTCTTTATTCCTTTTACTCACAGTACTGCATCTCATGATAATGTCTATCCAATAGATGGCTGTTCACTGATTAATAGTCGTCATTGTTCAGGCAGCCACCCTCACACTTGCAGAGTGTTGTACATCGAATTCCAGCACTACTGCATTTGCAATTCCCTCTGCAGGCTTTAGTGCATCCGCAATGAAGGAGAAGAGCACATGCCTTACTGGCATCAGCGAGAGTTGTCCAGAAAGGGAGCCATTGGTTGCTGCGCTTGTCATATTCCCATCCCCATTTATCAAAAGCAGGGAGTGTCTGATGGCATGTGGTTGACTGCTTCCACACAAAACTTGCCTGCAACAATGACCTCTTGATATGCTGGAAGAGGGCAGCTTGGGTAGGTGGTATGCTGTCCAATGATCGACTGCCACTAGAAAACAGATGGTGCCTGGCTACGTTTACAGATGCTTGTCCACATGTTTTACTGTACATGAGCACAACAAACCTCTCAATGTGTGTCATTTCAGGAGATACTAGACTGAAGGACTCGGGGTCTTCAGTCAATTTGATCATGGTTTCAGTTAAGTTTGGTGTATTATTCCATGCAGTCCATGCTGTCTTCTTCCCACATCCAAGAAACTGAGACGTAGTGTCGCAGCCTGTTAGTGCATGGAACAGAGGTAGAGCCAGCGACTTTGATGGACCAAGCTATGATTGAATGCTGTGCACTGGGATGTCTCGGTAATATTTGCCACTACCAAAACCAATCCAGAGTTCTGTTAGGTCAAGCTGTTGAAAGAAAGCAATGGCAAGAACGACTGTGTCACTGTCAACAGTGCGGATGAATGCTTTCTTGTGACCCTGAGATGATGCGTGAGCAAGATGCAGAATGATCCGCGTATCTGCCTCTGTGTGGTTGCATGGTTGGAGCCCTGATATATCAAATGCTTTATTGGAGAGCACAGTTTCTAATTCAGTGCTGAGGAGGAGTTTTCCACCCATGTCAATCTTGATCAGCTGTTTACTGATAAAGACGAACAGTTCCTTCTTGTTTTCCACATTTTTCAAATATGACCGCCAGTCTCGTTTGGGAATGGGTGTGGTACCATCACTATCTGGATCAAGTCGAGTACGTGCTCCTGAACCACGCCGCTGCTGTGCAAGTGATTTCAGACTGTCTTCAGGATAGGTATCCCACACGGCATCGACGCGCTCAACTGTGTCAGTCATCTGTGCTTTAATGAAAGGTATGATGTGTAGAGATACATATTCAGCAAATGTTGATGCTCTACTTGGACGCACAATGTGGACGATGGCGGCCATGTCATACAAATGAACTGTCACTTGTTTAGCAGGATTGGCAGATCCAGTTGGTGCATTGACACATGCAAGAATGTCTGATTTATTTCCAGCTCTGAGTGAACCTCGGTCTGAGAGTGAAGGGGGCTCTCGCTGATTCTCGTATGTGAAAAATTCTGTCATATCCGCATCTGGACGTGATTGTAGAGACAGGAATAGCTGAGTAATGAGCCAATAGCATTGTACATGATAACATGCATCCATTGCATGTGCATCAGAACCTGCAGTCAAGCGCCCATATAAATGCCAGTTGTTAGTTGTTTTTGCCCAATTCTTCAGATTTTGATCAATGTTGTCACTTAAGGCTCTATGAAGATCATGCTGATCCTCACCCAGACATATGATGCAGAATAATGTTTCTGGAGGTGATCCGTAACTTGATCTGAGTTTCTTCGGACTTATCCCAGCTGCACATTCATCTTGCGTGGCCACTTTTCCTCGTGCCCGCTTTACCCTGTAACTGTTGCATGCACTCCTACAACTTTTATGATACACTGCAGCATGTGATTGGAGGGTTGCTGCAATTCCTGAGCCATCATCGAGCTCACTAACCTTGATACCAGATGGAACAGCATTGAGCTGCACAAAATCATTCAGATCTCTTTCAAGAGATGAATATCCCTGTTCTTTTGGCTGTTGTAATGCCTCGTCTTTGCTGGACTGACATAGGCAACACAGTGTCCAATTAATTCCAGTTATGTTAGTAGATATGTTGAGGTATTAATGTTCTACTACACACTACTAACTACACACTAACGAGATCTTCATATCTGCAGGCCTGAAGAGACTAGAATGTGAAGAAGACCACCACCGCATAGACTTGCTTCAGAGGAATACAGGTATGCCAACACCTGCAAAATAATAAAAAATAGATTAATAGTGGACAAAATGTCAGTAGAAATCCAATGTAAAAGTTAATATAGCTGTTACAACCACAAATCTAAGTGCAATAATTATGTATCATGATTCAATTGACATAAAATGTACATTTCTTATAAAATAATATCAAATGTGGATATATACGACCTGACGTATATCTTGAATTAAAAAACAAATATCAGAACTGGATTCTCTATATCAAAAACATACAAAAAGTGTCATTATTTGCTGTTCTACTATGATTGGTTGTTATTTATCGCCCAATGTCAGACCAGATGGCGGCCATCTTGGATTCGTCCATAATGGCCGCCACAGGGAGAGCCCATGTTGGCTCCCGCAAAAAAATGAATGCTTATGGTCATATCTACCCCTGGTAAAAAAATGGTACTTTTGGAACAAAGGGAACAATCGGGGTGATTTTTTGGATTAAGCCCCCTGACTATAATAACTAATTTCACCTGCACCAGATTCATTCATAGTCTCAGTATAGCCCTTGTCCGAATGAGTTCCATTTATGCCTCTCAACCTCTATGTTGCCTTCATTATGAATTGTGCTTAGATTTTTATTCGGTTTTCAATTTGTTTACCACAAAAGACCTTAATCTTACCCTATTAATGCCTTTTTCAACAAAAGAGTAGAAAGGACGCTGCCGGCATTTAAAATTGATGTCACAAGAGCCCCAAAAGTTAGCTCTAAAATAAACGACAGTTTTTCACTACTCTTACAATTATGGGATGGATATATATACAGGGTGTCTCAAAAGTCACTATCTATTTTGAAAAATAATGGGAATTACGAAAAACTGGTTTAAGACATGAAAAATATATTTATTTCAAAGTAAGTGCCACAAAGAATTAGTGCTATTTATTTATCTGTCTCCACATGGCGACCATCAGTGTCTCTACAGAGCTCAAAGCGATAAGTTGTTTCCCGGAACACACTTTCCAGCATTTGAGGTGTTATTTTCTGAACTGCATCGGTAATACGATTTCGAAGTTCGGCTACATCACTAATTCTTCTACCAGTGTACACCTTAGACTTAATGAAACCCCAGGCGAAAAAATCTAATGGTGTTAAATCGGGTGAACGTGCTGCCCATGGTTGTGTTCCTCCACGACCAATCCAGCGACCGGGGATAGCATTTTTAAAAAAAACATCTAATGTCACCGAAATAGATAGTGACTTTTGAGACACCCTGTATATTATACACACACACACCTTGACTTAATATATACAAGCAATGCTGCAGCATTAATCAGCTTAGTTATCATATTGCTTTGGGATAACAATGGCTTTTTCTCCTCTAGATTTTCTAACATGGAAAATTTGCCACAGGTGATCACTGCCAATCAACCTCTAGGTCAGGGGTCGGCAACGTTTTTCTATTGGATGCCACTTATCAATATTCAAATTTTAAAACCCTTCGCGCGTATCACCATTGTTTTTTCAAATGTAGGTTACAATATTATAATTTTATAATGTCTGATTACTTTATAATTTATCTTTATAATCATACGTAAATACAGTATATTAACGAGTGATGTAGTCGAGACCACCATGGCCGAGACCGAGACCAGTCAAAAAGGTCTCGAGATATCACTGATATTAACACTGTAATAAAGTAATAGTCGTAAATTATACACCGATACACTTTTTAACTTTTAATTCTTATCAAAAAACATTTTAAACATAAATAGTTAGAAAAATTACATCAAAAGTCGTAAGAAAATGTCTTTACAAAGGCCTTGGTTACAGTGTGAGCAGTAAATTGTTAAATTCATTCCATCCGTTGCTTTTAGGAAAAGTGATTTTTATATCAAAGTCAGCCTGAATGTGATGCGGGATAAATACGATGGAGATGATTTTTTTTTTTTTTTTTGTAATAAATACTTTTTGTATTATTTTTTCTGTGAATTATTGTGTCACACAAAATCTCTTCGCGCGTCACCCTGTAGCACGCGTGCCTTGAGTTGCCGATCCCTGCTCTAGATCACATTTGAAACGGGCTTGGCCAGGATTCCAGATAAATTGTAAATAAAACTCATCAAACAAAAAGTTAGCTTCACAAACGCTATTAGTCGTAGTTATGTCCACAATACTGAACTGACAGATTACCAAAATTTGAGATTCGACTATATTACAGCAGAACATCTTGTCGGTTCGTCCGTTCGTCTCACTTTTATGTCCGCGCTATAACTTTTGAAGGGCTCACCATAAATTTATGAAACCTCACACACATGGATCATCCCAAGACAATGTGTCATGAGCAAGATTTTGGTCCCTGCATAAAAAGGTCAAGGTCATAAGTAGAAGTCAAAGGTCAAGTTTTTTTTATGTGCTCATCGTAACTTTTGAACCAGTCAACATAAAATTGATAAAATTTCACACACAACACACACACACACACACACACACACACATGAATCATCACAAGACGACGTGCTATGCGCAAGAATCAGATCCCTGCATCAAAGGTCAAGGTCACAAATAGCGGTCAAATGGAGGTCTGCGCCATAAATTTTGAACCGCTCGACATAATTTGATAAAACTTAACACGCATATGGATCATCACAAGACGATGTGTTTTGAGCAAGAATCAGATCCCTGCACCAAAGATCACGGTCACGAATATAGGAGGAGACTTTGATGTCGTTCTTGTAATCGTTCACACTTACTTCGACAAGCAAAGTGTTACAAATAGTTTTTTGATAATTAGGTACGATTACCCATAAAAACAATCGCATATAATCAAAACGTTCAAATTCACAACCCATTTACAAAAACACATTATAATCCCCCTGTTGCTAATCATCTCGGTTCTCTTTACGACTATTCAAAGTAGCAGCAAGACCTTTGGTAGGGCAAACCTTTTGATTGACGGACCAAATTATCTCGGCGGGCGTCGAGAAATTTTTCTCAAAAGCCGAAATTTTTAAAGAGAGTTTGCACCTTCACTAAAAAAGATGTCGAAAAACAAAATGTTGTAATACGAAGACTGCAGCAAAACGTGCAACGCAGAGGAGAGTTCGTCCCCGCGTCGCAGAGCAACGTCCCGGGTAAGTCATCTTACCACCACATCATCCAGGAAACCAAAAACTTTCCCTTCAAATGCAGCTTTTGAGCAAAAAATCATTTTATCTCGCGCTGTGGGGTGCAGGGACGAATCTTTCTCTGCCCTTCGCATAAAATCAATCTACGGTTATTATAGTATCCCACGAAAATGCTCTAACTTTACCCAAATTCTATATAATCTAACCTAACCTAACCTAGCGTAACTTAACCTAATCTAACTATATATAACCTCATTTACAACGAAAACTATTGAAAGTTGTAGACAGTAAAATTCGAATAAACCCTTTCCAGACGCAAAATTCAAGACTAATTCAGTTCTAATTTTTGATCAGTCGTTTAGAGTATGAAATTCCCCTTAAAACACTACATAAATATTCATAAAAAAGTCGAAAATATTTTATGAAAAAGTGTATACAAATACTGTACTTACAAATACTGTACTTATCAACTATGCCTATCTCAATCCATAACCAATACAATGTTGACAATATCCTGGATAAATTATTATTATTGTTGTGAAGTTCAAAATAAAATTTACTGAATGAGAGTAGGATTTTATCACCAATATTCAGGTAAGTTATACACATGGAAAGGGTAAAAATAATGAAGTAAGAAACTAGGAACTAAAGGCATTCGAACCCTTGGAGTGGTTTCAGAGTCAGCGCTCGTACCTACCATACTATCCACTTAAGATGCATTAATTTGTTCTATAAAGGCGAGGGAGTTGAGTGGAGCATTAGGGCGGGTCATACTATGCATTTTTTTTAAATCAATGGAGAGGGGTGTTCAAATGACATATTTTGGTGTATAGAACACAATTCTGAAGAAAATATTTAATTCTGATAACCCTAACCTACATCATTTTGCAGTTGATTATTATTAAATTGTTGATTATTTTACTATTGTAGTTACCCCAGAATATGTCTTCTCACGTTTTCTATCATGGCTGCTCACGTTATCTCTCATAGAGCATTGTTCTAACTAATTCATATAAACACATATAATGTAATTCATATAATAATAATATTTAAATACTCAAATAAAAAGGTGTGCCATTCCACTTAATTGTAATTATCATACAGTTTGGTATATGAAATGTTCCTGAAGTTGAGCTCTTCCCTCAAACTGACCCTGAGCCAGCAACTTCGGCAAAGGTACAGAAAAACTATGATAGATTCAAAACATTGCCCTTGCTAGTGTAAGGTATGGCATAGGGCTGAGGCCAACTGCAGCGATAGCAACAGCAGCTCTGATTGACGCACGAATCATCACAGAAGACAATACAAGTAAAGTGATTGATAAGAGCAAGGTCAAGAGAGCACAGGAGAAGTTGATGAGAGAGCTGGGGGAACAGTTCGAGAAGAAGTGCAGGGAGGAGGGGGGGATCTCTTGCACCCTCTTTGATGGGCGGATTGACCTGACCAATGTGATGATGGAAGCTGAGGGCAGTGACCAATCTTTTCCCGCAAAGATCAAGGAAGAACACTATAGTGTTGTTAGTGAGCCTGGCAGCTACTATCTGTTCCACTTTACCCCAGAGAAAGCAACTAAAAAGGAGTCACATGCGGAGAAGATTGCTAAGGTCCTGTTTGCCTGGCTGAAAGAGAGGGGTTATGATAAGACCTTGTTGGCCATTGGAGGAGACTCAACAAATGTCAACACTGGTGTGAAAGCTGGAGTAATGCGGAAGCTGGAGCTGCACCTGGCGAGAAAGCTGGTCTGGTTGGTGTGCAACCTGCACACTGTTGAACTTCCCCTGCGCCATCTCATTGTTGACCTTGATGGCCCTACTCTGTCAGACAAAAAATTATCCGGGCCAATAGGAAAGCTCCTTGATTCTGCTACAGACTTTGATATCAATCCAAACTTCACCCGAATCTCTGTTGGCCCTCCACTGATCAAGCTTCCTGACAAGGTCATTCAAGATCTCTCAACTGATCAATACTATGGCTATAAAATTGTCTGTGCAGTCAGGGATGGAGTACTTCCTGCAGGGCTGGCTCTGTTAGAGATAGGACCAGTAAACCACAGCCGCTGGCTCACCACAGCGAACAGACTTCTCAGGCTCTGGGTGTCAAAGCACGGACTTAAAGGAAAGAACCTGAAGATTCTGCAATTCATTGTGGAATTCATCATTGGAGTGTATTACCCATGTTGGTTCAACGTGAAGGTCAAGCACTCCTGGATCGAAGGGCCTAGGCACATCCTCTTTCAGCTGGACTGCCTCAAGTCCCAGAGAAAGGAGGTGCTGGATATTGTGATGCCAACTGTGAGAAGATCTGCTTGGTATGCCCACAGTGAAGTCATCCTCCAAACACTACTCTGCTCTGAGGATCAGAAGGAGAGGATTGAAGGGGTGGAGAGAATCCTGGCCATCAGGGGAGAGGGGGACCCGGACACTCAGCTGGGGGACTCCTCTCTTAGGAGCAGAAGGACACCTGACATCATTGTGATGCTTCCAGCATCGGTGACTTGATCAGCTGGTCAGAAGGTGTGTCAGAGCCACCTCTGACCTGCTCTCTAAGCACCTCAGAGGTGAAAAACTTCATCAACACCCCCATGGAGGTGCGCAACTGGCCTTGCCACACACAAAGCATTGAGAGGGTTGTTAAAATGGTGACTGAGGCTTCTGCTAAGTACTTCTCACAGGAAAAGAGGGATGGAGGGATCAGGGCTCAGGAGACCAGCAGGAAGCTGATGTCCAAGTCTGAGTCAAAGCAGGATTTGTGCAATCTGGCAAAGTTCAAGATGTCAGGAGAATGATCTTTGTAATTATATCCAGTTATATACATGCAGTTCACCTATTAATAAATATATGTAAAGTTGATTTGGCCTTGTCAATATAAATGATTTACCTTATATCTTTTAATATATTATAAAGGGGTTCAAAAGGGTAAAATTGGCAATTTAGAAATACAAAATGATGTAGGTTAGAGTTATCCTATCCAAAAAAGAAGCTCATATTTGAATTCCCCATGTAAAAACACATAATGTAGACACCCCTGATGGTAGGATTTCCTTCAGATTCATGTTGTCACCTGAGTACGACCCGCCCTAGTGGAGCATGGTCAAACAACGTTAAGAGCATGGGCTCACTTGAGCAAACTTTTTTTTTTGGAGCGGGGGAGGGGGGGGTCCGGACAGTGTGATCGATAGGAAACCCGACTCTGAAACCACACAACACGAGTTCGAGTTTCATAGCTCCTAGTTTCCACTTCACTTACTTTTCCCTTTCTTATGTAAATGCAATTATTGCCTATACATATGTTAATCACTTAAAATCCGAGGAAAATATACGATTAAAAGCTAAAAGATTAAAAACCTACACAACTTTTCAAAGGGAAATTGCTTCTTCATCGCGAGTTCCCTTTGAAAAGCTTTGCCGGTTTTTAATCTTTTAATTTTTTAACTTTAATATTCTCCTCGAAGATTTTATATATTTTGTTGTTTTGACACGGTTTTGTATATGTCCTAGTATATAAATATATATACTGATACCAATGGATTGTTTATACGAAGGGCGGTCAGAAAATAAGTTTACGCAGCGTATAATTTCGTAACTAAAGGACCTACATTGATTATGTTTGTATCAGGTGAATTCGTTAATCATTGTTGTCAACACTGCACGTCGATTCGTCTACCATCTACCGTACATTGGTTATGAGTCAGTTGAACATGGCGGCTCGACTGGAACAGTGCCCCTGTCATTTCTGCAACGATATTACGAGTCTGTCAGTGGTCAATTTATCGAGCGCATTGTCACAGGAGACGAGACATGGATTCGTCACCGTACTCCGGAAACAAAACGTGCCGCGACCAAAGAAGTTCAAGACTTTGGCAAAGAAGTTAAAGATTGTGAGGTCCGCTCGCAAACTTGCAAAGTGATGGTTACCGTGTTTTGGACCACAAAGGCGTTTTGCTCGCAGACTTCATGCAAAAAGGCACAACAATCAGTGCAGCTGCATATTGTTCAACACTGGAACGTTTACGAGCGACCATTAAACGTAAACATCCTGGACTGCTTCGTAGGGCAGGGCACTGTTCCGGTCGAGCCGCCATGTTCATCTGACTCATAAACCAATGTATGGTAGATGGCAGCCGAATCGCGTGCAGTTTTGCCAACAATGATTAATGAATTCGCCTGATGCAAACATATCAATGTAGGTCTTTTAGTTACGAAATTATACGCCGTGTAAACTTATTTTCTGACCGCTCCTCGTACTTGTAACTATATAACTTACTGTATGTTATAATTTGGAAGTAAAAAGTTGCCTGTGTAAGAATTCATAGTTCGTAAAATTTTAAGTTCTTTTAACATTCATGTTTGTTTTGCAGTTATTCACTTGTCTGATTCGCTGAATAACGAGTTTACTGTTGTTTTAGAGGTAAATCCTTGTCGTTGCTCAAGCAATTCAAGAGAGTAGCAACCTCCTGGAAGCCACCAGTGAATTTTCCGCTGTTGTTAGAATCACCACCTGAAAGGAATATACACCATTGAATTATTACTCATTTCCTGTATTAAAACTGGTATTTGTATGCGATATTATATTCAGTTGCCATACAACTAAGAATTATCAAAAAAATTAAAATTTTTAATAACATTTTTATTCAACGCTAAGCTAAATTCGACTGTATATCAGTGACACGTCATACAGAAATAATAATAATTATAATAATAATAATGGTAACAATGATAATAATGATGATGATTATAATAATTAAAGTTACTGACATGTTTGTGTATGAAAATCATTCCGTCTCCGTCTCCTCCAAAGAGTTCATTGCAATGATCAGGGCAAAGAAACGTGATAAAATTGTCAATACACGTCAATAACATATCGCAAGTAAGCTGCATGCCCGCATGCGCTACTTTTTGTTACTTGTTACTTCGGTATAAGTGAAGAAGTTGAAGTTGAGATTTCTCTGTAAATACATTATTTTCAGTATGAGTGTGATACCCGTGTTTTGGGACTTGACATATCGCCTTACTTGAACAGCATGAAGACAAGGATTCAGAAGTGCTTGCATTGCCCTCATAAGCATAATTCCTTAAGTCGTCCGGATTGGGAGCTGATAAACACTCTTCACATTTGGTAATTAGTTTTCTTCAGGTCTTTATCAACTTTAATTTTCTTCCTCACCCCTTCCATATCTTCAGTTTTGGACTCGGTTTGTTTACTTGTCTCAGAAATTTTAGTATTCCAAGAACTGGATAAATTTGAAGTGGATTCGCTTCTTTTTTTGTGAAGATTTTTTTTACAACGAGAAGAAACTTCTTCACAAGTTTCTGATTTTGTAGCTTTAGGTGCAAGAATGGCCTGGGTTAGATGAGGGTCCACTCTCGAGATGTCAATCTCTGCATAAATGAATTTTATTACATAATCTTAATATAATACATACAAACGTTTTTCTTAAAGAAATCACTGAGAAGCCTATGACAAAGTATGGAAGCTAACGAACTCAGAATCCTACCCTACACTTTCACCATACTTAGGCTGACCATACGTACCGTTTTGAACGGGACAGTACCGTTTGTTTTATGGGTTCTGTCACTGAAGAATAATTGTAAGCTCAATATGTTTATGTACTTACTTTTTCATGAATACAGAATATTACATAACCCCGTCCCTTTTTTGCCATCCCAATGTCCCGTTTTTGTCTCAAGGAAATATGGTCAGCCTAACCATACAGTATATATGCAAGTAATTAAGCTCCTGACTGTAAAATAATAATTCATTGTTTCTCTCTCATTTACATAAAAATATTGGATATTTTGTCGTAGTTTATTTCTTCTAAGAAGTAAAATTTTATGAGTTATAATCATTTACCTGATAATCTCCTTTCCCTTTTCCACGAAATATTGTCACTAATCTCAGACTTTGTAACGTCGGAGTAATCCGTCAATGCTACGAATGAACTCGACGTTACTTGAGGTACACTATCTGACTCGTTTCTCGTCTGGAATGAAGATTTTCTTCTTCTTCTCTTTTTACATCTTAAGTAAATGAAAAACGCCAACAAACCAACTGAAAATGCGGTACACAAATCTTCATGAATCATTGGTAACATATAAATGGCTTCTTTAACTCCAAATCATTATTGTTTTAGTAACATAAATAACTCTTATCAAATACTCACAAACGATAAAAGAACACGTCAATGAGCCAATGAGAACGCCGATAGACATTGAAGGCGAAAATTGCTCAATGGCGAAAGATTCGCAATGTTTACCTGAAATTTAAAAAAAACATAAGAAAGCCTCCGAAAAAGATGTATCATATAACTTCATAACTTGTGGCGATAATGAATTTTCTTAACTTACTGTATCTAGTGGCATATACATCAAAATTTTGGTGTATAGACTTTTTTGATAGTTTTGTTAAACGTGTGTGTGTGTGTGTGTATATATATATATATATATGTGTGCGTGTGTGTGTGTGTGTGTAGAAAAGTGTGTATGTATGTATGTGTGTGTGTGTACGTTTCTTTTCATATCAAGTTAAGACTAGAAGCGATACATTATGGAAGTACTCTGTTATTGTGTACAGTGAGACTAGAATTTTCATCAAGATGTGGGAAATTCTTTCAACGAACAAATGCCCTTAGGTGATGATAGTATTTTCATCAAACTTCAGTGTTTGATGACAAACTTTTCTGGGAACTGATTGATACCTTGAAAATAATTTAATCGAAGTGGGTGGCGCCATCTATTGGAGGTAATGTCAGTTAGATACCATTTCCGTTTATTTTCATTAACGGAGTGTAATTACATGCCTATCAATTTTATGTTAATTAGGAACAATATACTAACAGCAACTTAAGTTTTAAGATTAAATACATTACGAATAAATTTACTTTACCTCAGTGGAATTTGAACCGATGCCACTGAAGATTCAAATTTTGTGAGCTGCTACGTTACTTACTCAGCCATGAGACGTTAAGATATACTGAGAGAGTTTTGCATATATACTATTTCGCAGTGGTTTCAGTATGTATATTTTAATATGCATACTGTTTCTGTATATATATGGGATGAATTTCACAATTAAACACGTGAAATGAATGAATGGTGCAAATCCACAAGGAAAAAGAAAAATGATTCCATGGCCTTTCGTGTATTCAGAAGTACACTTCGTCATTCTCTGACGAGGTTGTACTTTACTTCTGAATACACGAAAGGCCTTGGAATCATTTTTTTTCCCTTGTGGGTTTGAGGCATATATATATATATATATATATGTTACTCACAGATCGTGCATGGAACAAGGAACTCTTCTGGGAAAATTAAATCCACTATAGTTCAAAAAAGTAATGTGTGTGTGTGTGTGTGACTTTAAATACAAATTAATCAGCAGGAATGTTTTGATAACTAACCGTTTATAATCGCGATGAAAATTCTAGTCTCAGTTTATGCTATACTGTCTAATACTGTTAGAACTTCGAATGACTTAAATTATATATAATTATTTCCGATGCATTTTATTTTAATTTCTGACACTGTCTTAAATACTATATTAAAATACTGTTTCAATTAATGACAGTGAAATAAGTAAAATAAAATATAACATAAGTACCAAAAATGCAATAACGGCATTTGAGATGCAGAGTGAAAAGTCATTAAAGTAAGAAACTAGCAGTTAGTGGACCTCGAACCCACGTCGAATGGTTTTAGAGTCAGCACTACTACTACTACTACTACCGACCACGCTATCCAGAACCTCCTTAAAACTAAATGATCAAACAGCGAAACTATTGGTCTTGCTGGAACGAGTCTTTTCGGAGGTTTTGGATAGTGTGTTTTGTCGGAGTGCTGATTTTGAAACCACTCGACGCGGGTTCAAGCTCTACTAGCTCCTAGTTTTCCCACCTTTAATGCTTATTTTCCTTTTCATCTTCTCATGGCACTGGTTATTTTCACGTCTAAGCTTTGCTTTTGAGTACTTAAAACAACATCATGGTGTTTTATTTCATTTTCTTAACGCTGTAAACCACTGAATTCACCATTACACGAAAATTTGAACATAAATATTTTTGGACCACTTATGGTGATAATATTTCAAGCTGCAGTTGGGAGGTAGGAGTACTGTATAATAAATCATTTGCTGTAAATAATAAATTATTTATTACAATAAATGGCACGAAAACTGTATAGGTTATTCACCTGAAAATCCAGAAGGACAGATGCAAGAATAACCTGAATCTTGGTTGACGCAGGTTCCTGCCCCCAAACACGGATTCCAGAGACATTCATCAATGTCAAGGCAAGTGCTTCCTTTCTCCGAAAGAACTCTTCCTTCCCCACAACTGCAAAAGGAACTTATGTTGTTTCGTTCTGATTAAAAACCTTTCAGCCTAAAATCAACACTGTGTATCCAGGAGCAGTTAAGAACTTTTATGGACGAAATCTATGATTGGCGAATGCTTTTAATTGGCAAATGAGATTTCAAAAGGTTTCTAAGAAAGGATGATTTCTTCATTCAGTGTTTATTAGTATGCAGTCAACATCTGCTTTTAGTATTTATAGGAAAATACTGTGATGTAACTAAAAATCCTTCAAAATGTGACCATATATTCGTCTTGTTAGAGGTATTACATTTTCTTATAGAATTCTAAATTGTGTATGACATTGTTAGTAGTCTTCGTACCACAGTATGATCGAGGTACTCGTCTCTCTGCAAATGTACAGTAATTATAATATGACATAATATATGGTGTATAAATCTATAATGAACTATTCATTTCACCTGCATTTATGTCGTTTCCAAATATTGATGCATTTCATAGGCTCTGGACAAGTAATGTTAAAGCAAACGGGCGGATTCAGACAGCCTTTTTGGACTTCACTCTCTGATTCGGACGACCTAACCCAGTTAGAGTCATTCTGATGAAGAGGCAAAGGAAGATAACGACCCCAAATATAAATGGCATCCAGACATCCTGGAAAAGAATAAAAGAAATATATTGAAATATATCAATATAATAATTATACCAATTACTGAAGAGTTTCGAAATGTAAATCTATTTTATTTAGTTGGTTTATTAATTCCCTGTATTTGGTACTATTTTCGTATTACTGAAATTTTTATATAAAAAGGAATGAGTGTAATGATGGGGTTATTTAGCCTTCTTCACAACATCAAAATCATATGATGGAGGGACCTATAGCTTTAAGTGGTCTCTCACCTTACTACTATCCAGACCAAGTGTCGCTTAACTTCGCCTGTCAACGGGAAGCGGTGCTACGACATTGGCCAAGACATAGCCCTAATTAACTGAAAATTTAAACTTTCAGCACGAAATTTTTAAGTCAACCATCCATTTTCAATAGCTTTTAAAATTCTTACTTCAAAGAGTGGAAATCTTTGAATAAATAATTAAGTCAATCATGTTAACGATGTAATACAACAAAAGAGAAAAAAGTTTTATTTTGTTTACCATCGAAATAGTGGTTTTGTTTTTTCTTCGATTCTGGTATGTCATAGACAGGTTGACCAGCAATGCAGACTCCCCTGTCTTGGTGAATAGTGAACATTACCGGATCCCACCCTTCTCCTAATGTTTGTTTTGGGGAATTCTCTGAATGTAATGTGCTGTGGGATGTATCTCCCATATTGCCAGTGACGTTTTGCAGAGTTGAAAGGAATAGCGAAGAGTTGTAAATTGGCCAATCACCTCCATCGGCCCATAACTCTCCAAAATTTCCATTTCTGGAGGAAAAACGTTAACTTGAAATGAATATCTACAATGTAATCGCTGGCACTGGAATATAATATACGAGTTTTCAGATTTCTTGGTACATGGCGTTGGTCTGTAGCTATAAACCATATTAAATAAGTTACATAATTCGTTTGAAGGATATATAACTTAAAAATGGCGTATCTTAATCTAAAATTGAATTAAACTGCAAAATCCCAAATTTTTACTTCCAGTACCAGTGTCAAAAATTAGTGTCAGAACAAATCTATAGATTACCTGTGAAAATTGGCACTGTGCCATTCTCCATCATTGAGGGTAGTCTGAAGAAGGCACAGAGTAAACTTCAAGGGTGAAAAGAGACCCTTCGGGGATGAAGATGAGGCGTTCAGGATAACCAAAGAGCAAAGATGTCCATCGAATAAATAAAGAAGGATGAAACTTTTTCCACTTTCAGATTTCAGAAGAAGAATTTGACCGAACGGATTCCAAGTACGAAATCTGAAATTCACAGAAAAAAAGTAACATACTCCAGTTATTATTATTATTATTATATTATTATTATTATCATATGAATGGTCACATTATGAGAAGCGAATGCCTTATATTATCTATAGATGAATAACTGAACACATTATTTTGACCAACAATTTCAGTCACCTCCCAACCTAAGCTGAATCGAAGTAGTCAATTTCGGAGCAGTAAAAGATGGAGATACTTCGATTAGACTATTCAAGCTCAGTGTCGAAGGAGCCAACGATTCGTTACACACTTTTCTTGCTGCCAATGAAATTTTGCATGAGCACTGCGACCGATCCCACTTTTCAGGGCATCTGAAAACAGAACAGTGGTTTGAAATAAGTAAACAATTTTTCATAAAATTTTCATTATTTATCATATAAAAACACTTTGAAAAGAAAGTACATTTTTTTTTATATTAAAATTTTAGTTTCAGTGATTTTGATCGAAATGGAGCAGATTTTGTAGACAAAAATGTATCATAATGACTTAAGTTTTCCTGTTTAATGTTCAAAGTTATACACTCATAAGTAAGCTTGCATGGTCTTGTATCTGTAAAACATTTAAAAAAATTAGTGAGATTGAGTTTATATGTGAATTTAACCCGTGTGTTCTAAAATTACCTTTTATTTTGAGATTGACATTTTGGACCCTTTTCGCTACACGTTTCATCATCGTGACACCCTGGTAACGTTCTCTCTTGGAGAATGTCGTCACCTAAGTCAGTTATCTGAAATAAATGCGAAGATGACGTGTTATAAGCTATTTTAAATTAGTTTAATTACTTTATATAATTACATACATATATTATCAAAAATCTCGTGTCCCAAACTCCCAACAAACTTCGGGTGAGAAACTGAGAAAGCAGAAACAGCTTGGAGGCAAAGAAGCTAGTGTTGCCCTTCGTTTGGAGAAAGAGGGCAGGATGGGTTACTGTCCCAATCCTTTCCCTCCTGTACAGAGGAATTAGCTGCATATTACGGCGGGCAATGGGATCGCCACATCCCTACGCCAAGATTTCCTACAATTAAGTACATAATAGGCCTATTCGTTCGCCTTACTATCATTCAAGGGGGACTACCATTTTATAATAAATATTTATATTTTGAGAAATCTTTGAAAATAGTGAATTTGATTTGTAAAAGATATATTACCGAATTATCACTTGAAAATTTAATATTCTTACTTTGCCGTTAATTCTCAGATTTTGAATGCAGCCTTGGAATGCAGATCTAGCTATCGGAGGTAAATATCCTTCGTCTTCGAAGTAGGTTTTGTCTTGGGCCAAACCACCGATTTGAAAAGGTGAATTCCAAGACACGACAGAAGAAAAATTCAGCGAAGAATCAAAATGATAAAAGGATTCACTTGGGATAGAGGCACTTAAATGGCACTGATCAGGTACTCTTTGGCATAAGTCAACTAACAAATCAATTCTCTGAAAGATGGTGTATATACAGTATAAGAGGCCAAACATGGAATTTATAACCATATATAGTTATTATAGGTAAACAATAGTTATAGATTTAGAGTATATATGGTCAATTATACCATCAATAATTTGGTTCACCATAAAATGGTTAAATCTTCCTTACATTTTCGTTCCAGAATAAATCTATTCGATGCCACTCTCCGTCCGAAATATGATACGAAGAATTCATTGGAACAATTTCTCCATTACGGCGATTCAAATTTAAAGATACTTTTTTCATCCCAATTTTTATGAACAAATTTGGAAGACCTTTTTTGATTTCTAAACACAAGATGTTGTTCTGTCGAAATGAAATATTTGCATTATATTTGTAAATTATTTACCGAGGAAATTAAGCTTTCTGATGCCCCTTTTTATATCAAGAAAATATATATATACACAGTAGTTATCAAAAGAAAAACGTAAGTTGTTTGTTTGATGAGGGTTGTTTAATTAACATCCCTCGCAATATCTAAGGGCATATGACAGAGGGGACCTATAGTTTTACGTGGGATCCAAACCACGGATCGCAACATTATCTGGACGCAGAGGACGGTTTCCCATCCAACTACTATCAGACCCAATGTCGCTGATCGACGTGAAGCGGTGTTACGATATTGACCACGGCGTAGCCCAAAAAACAAAAATACTAAGTTAAATAAATCGAGGAATTGGGCATGAAAGAGAAAGCACGAGTATTTCTTATGAATTTAACAATTTACAATAATGATGAAGGAGTTTTTCCAACAGATTTAGTAAATTCGCAAAATGAAAATGTTGTCTATTACAAAGCATGTTTACGTCTTACCAGACGAAATGTTTGTGATCTTGAAAAATATTCATGAGGTCTTGATTCAGTAAAGAATAAAACACCATGTAACGCCTTCGTACGAAATTCTAGGCTGACATGAAGATTTGAGCAAGAAGATAATGGGGCTACCCATGCCCAACCATTGCCCGTAAACCGTCTACTTGTTTGTTTACAGAAAACTTCCTCAGTTCCAGATGGGCAAATACAACTGAAAGGATTTTCATTGGTATATATTTAAAAGTTAAGTGTTTCATTAAGTGCAAAGATTAATATTAAAGTATAAATTATCAACACTATTTTTATTTTTCATAAGAGTCATGAAACTGGGCCAATTTCTTGAAGGTATCAAACAACTTTAGTTTTGTATACGAACTTACGTCGGTCCTTTATCAGACAGAATACAGCGTCCTCCATTTAAACATAGATTGGGCTCGCAAGAAGCCAGTGTGGTTGGAACCGTTTTGATCTGGAGGGCTTGGCTGTAACCAACTGGAGTATTTGAACCACGGATTGCGGCGTTTTTGTTTTTGCAGTTACACCTCTGCCTTGCTTCCAGTTTCGGTGTTATTAAGGCTGTGGCATTGGCATCCGTTATCCATGAGTATTGTAAGTAATTCCTTTCATCCTCGCCTTTGAAACCTTTTCTTTTATGATGATACAAAAATTGGGCACAAATACCAATACCGACAGTATTGATTTTCACTTTTGTTTTCTCAGACAGCTGAAAATATTATAGTAATTAAACCGTTGTACTGACAAGATTTTGTATTTGAAATCTGAAATGCATTTGAAATATGTATAATTTTACATTAATGAGTTAAAAAAGCAAAGTAATCCAAATAATTTTAACTTTTTAGATTATTTTAAAAGCTTTTCTTAATATTGCCAATGTTCATTCATAAATAGAATCGGATTCCATTATGAAATTCGTTTGTCAAAGTTTATTATCTTATTTGCTACCAAAGATATGAAGGTCCAGCCTCCGTGGAGAAGACTTATTTCATTCTATATAAGTATGTAAAGGAAAATCGTCACATGGGAATCAGCTGAATTAATAAATAATTAAACCAAAATATAGCAGCATGTTTAAACTCGCCAGATAGAGACCAATATACAGTATGTTTCTGATAAATCAAGAAACATAATTTATACATTTCAAAGCATTGTCTAAATTACCGCGTTCATTGCAGTACGAAAGTAATGCCTCTTATTGTATTTACGAACTGAAAAATAAGAGGCATTACTTTCGTACCGACCCTGGTATATACAGTATATTGCATACAATAATATCCTTCATTATCAGAAGCTGAACATCCTACCTCCAGTTTTTTCATTAATATAAACTGGTCTATGGGATGTTCGGAATCTGTTGTGAACCAAATAATGGAATGATTGTCTGTAATTTCATTCCTAGATTCCAGACCAAGTTTACTCTTGTTCGTCTCTTGTGGAATTTCTTCTAATGCCAACAAACGCACTTCTTTCTTCGTGATGCTCTTCAGTTCTTCCAAAATAATAGTGAGTGGGGACAAACCGTTCTGGAAGCCATTTCAAGCATTATTCAATCTTAAATTCCTATGAATGTACAGGGTAATTCAAAAGTTCTGTCTCAAAAATAGCTATACAATAAATATTCGTACCTTTGAAGCAGGGCAGGACTTTTGAATCACCAAATATATATATATATATATGCAAACCCACAAGGAAAAAGAAAAATGATTCCAAGGCCTTTTGTGTATTCAGAAATACACCTCGTCAGGGAATGACGAGTTTTTTTTTTCATTCCCTGTCGAGGAGTACTTCTGAATACACGAAAGGCCTTGGAATAATTTTTCTTTTTCCTCGTGGGTTTGCATCATTCATTCATTTTCATTTCACGTGTTTAATTGTGAAATTCATCCCATATATATATATATATATATATATATATATATATATATATATAATATATATATATATATAGTAAGTGTATTCCTAATGAGGTCGTAATACCATGTTATCCTGTATGTTACTGTATTGCATCTGTTCACCAATAAATAAAGGGATTCGCAGCTTATACACATTCATTAAAGAAAAAACAACAACAACAACAACAACAACAGAATTTCAAAATGGAACCCTTTTTGATAGTCTTATTTAAGGACTTCGTCGCAGTCATTGTCGTAACACCGCTTCACGTTGATGAGCGAAGTTAAGCGACATTGTGACGAATAGTAGTAGCTGGATGAGAGACCATCCTCTATGTCCAGACTAAGTAGCGACCAGTGGTTCGAATCCTACATAAAGCTGTAGGTCCCATCCGTTATATGACTTTAGGTGTTGCGAGGAAGGTTAAACAAACCCCATCATTACATTAGTCCTATATAAAATAAACTTAGTCAAATAAGTAAACCAATATCCTAACTGGAGACATTTTTTTAGTACTGATATTTATAACATTCATTATAATAATAATAATAATAATAATAATAATAATAATAATAATTTTTATTGAAAAAGAACACATTACATACGTCACAGCCATATTGGTTTGCACAATGTTCTACAGATCTACAGAAGCTAAGGCTAACAAAGACCCTAAGATCCACTCTAAGGTTAGCCCGAGAGAAAGGAAAGAGTAGGGGGTTAAAAGAAGAGAAGAGAATAAGGGGTTAAGTAAGGAGGAACACCTATCACTCGTGGGTTAACATTCATTCAGAAAAAGAGAAAAAGACTCATCATCATCATCCACCGGCCACTGCCGACAAGTCAGAAAAATAGTCGGAGAGAATAGGAGAGGGGTGAAAGATGAAAAGAAGTAAAATAAGAACGCTTACAAACCATGCAAACACAGTCTTAACTCACTGTTATACCATGCAAACTACAAACATGCAAGAAAAGGGAGTTACAGACATGCAAAGTAAGGAGAGGATAAAAAAAAAAGTAGGTAAAGTTAAACAAAAAGTGGGTTAGTTTACGCTTCGAGCTACATCTACGTTTGTGTTAGTCTATTTTTTTTTTTTTTTAATAATTTTATTGCTGGCATCACACGCTGGCATGTCACAAGCTGGCATTAATCGTCAACAGACTCATCCTCGACCACCACCCCCAGAGCTCCTGTTGCTAATTGTTTTGTTTTATTTTAAACAACGTTAATATTTTTAAAATGTCTGGGATTAACGTTCAATTTTTTGTATTTTAATTACAGTATTCTTAGCTGAATATGCCGTTAGGAAGCATGACAGCTTTTCAGGCAACATCTCATTACTGTTATTGATAATATGATAATAAAAACCCACTCTAATAGACAGAGTTTATTTCCACAACAGTTTCGATGCCCACTGGCATCCTCTTCGGGTGGATACAGAAAAACGAATGATTCGATTTTTTTTATCAGAGTGAGTTTTTATTATCATATTTTGACCTTCACGTAGAAAAGTGAAGTTCTTTTGGCATTTGTTATTGATAAATTTCCTTCAGGACTCACTTCATTTGTGGTAATAAGCTGTTTGGTCGAGTGACTTCCAACATACAAAGGAATAACCAAATGATAAAGCTTTGCATCAACATCCAACGTTTCTATGGTAACGAAAACATCTGCTCGGACGTTATTTTGATGATGCCGTTTGTCACTTACTCTAAATTTCAAGGTGTACCTGAAATTATAGAAAATAGTTACAGAAAACGGTTGAAGTTTATCAATAAAATGAGGCCTGGAACGAATAAATATACTATAATTTGTTTTATGTATGATAGATATTAAATTTTGTTTATTAAGTTGTTGACCACGTATGATGGTCCATATTGAAAACGAAAGGGTTTATTGGCAGACTATAGTCCATATAGTCAACATATTCAATATTTAATTACTTTTAGTACTTATAAATTTGTAATATAAGTATTTATTAATGAATGCAAGGTAAACATGATAATCTTAATTAAGTGATTAAATTTGTAGAAATTCCAAAACAATCAGTAACCCAAAACAACCAAAAAATAATAATAACCCAAACGGCGCTAGGACAGTTTGCCTACGGACAGTTTGCCTACGGACAGTTTGCCTACTGGACAGTTTGCCTACTGGACATTATGCCTATGGACACCATGCCTATGTGGTATATTTATCCTTACCTTATTTAACTTATTTAACTTATTTAACTTCAGATTCATGCAAAAGAATTAATTCAAAATTAAAATGTGTTGTTGCCCTTAATAGCATAAATGTCTGAAAATATATCAAGTAAGAAAGGGAAACAGAAGTTTTCACATAATGGATATTTGTATGTGTTTGATAAATGTAGCAAGCGCGACCCTTCGTTACTTTTTTGGCGGTGCGAGCAAAAGAGTCAGTGTATTATTATAAGGTGTGTATATATAATATGGGTACTTTTCCGTTATCTGCCCCTTGACGATTGGTTAGGTTAAGTCGTGATATTTTCGTTAAAACTAACGAAAATATCACGACTTAACCTAACCAATCGTCAAGGGCGTACAGTTGACCTAACCGGGCAGTGACGATTGGTTAGGTTAAGTTGTGATATTTTTGATAGTTTTAATGAAAATATCATGACTGAACCTAACCAATCGTCAATGGGGCAGATAACGGAAAAGTACCCATATTATATATACACCTTATAATACACTGACTCTTTTGCTCGCACCGCCAAAAAAGTAACGAAGGGTCGCGCTTGCTACATTTATCAAACACATACAAATATCCATTATGTGAAAACTTCTGTTTCCCTTTCTTACTTGATATATTTCAGACATTTATGCTATTAAGGGCAACAACACATTTTAATTTTGAATTAATTCTTTTGCATGAATCTGAAGTTAAATAAGTTAAATAAGTTAAATAAGGTAAGGATAAATATACCACATAGGCATGGTGTCCATAGGCAAACTGTCCAGTAGGCAAACTGTCCAGTAGGCAAACTGTCCGTAGGCAAACTGTCCGGCCACGACCCAAACCAACCAAGAAATAATAATAATAACCCAAAACAACCAAGAAATAATAATAATAACCCAAAACAACCAAGAAATAATAATAATAATAACCCAAAACAACCAAGAAATAATAATAATAATAACCCAAAACAATCAAGAAATAATAATAATAATAACCCAAAACAACCAAGAAATAATAATAATAACCCAAAACAACCAAGAAATAATAATAATAATAATAACCCAAAACAACCAAGAAATAATAATAATAATAACCCAAAACAACCAATAAATAATAATAATAATAAGCAATTATAAATAGATAAAAAAATCGCTTGAACCTTGAAATAATTATAAAAAATATATTTGAAATCACGAATAAATTAAAGAAATCACAAAAAATTTTCAATCAACTCCTTACTCATTGTCTGACACATCACTCTCAGCAACGAGGTTTCCCGAGTGGGTATTCAAAATGAACATCGGGTGGGCATGACTTGCCCATTGCCACACTTTGCCCTCAGCGTCCCAGTCGTCAGGGTCCTGTACGTAAACCCTACCAAGGGGAATCCGATAACGAACGTTCTGTAGAGGAAATCAGGGAGATAATTACGATGCATCATAGTGATAATATCACCCTTATTTCATATAATTACTGTACACACACACACACACATTATATTAATATAAGCTCATTTAGATTTCTTTACCTTCAAGCGGAGAACCTTGACTCGTTTAGTTCCAGGACTCATCGGGTTATCATTGACGTCTCCAATCGTGACTGGAAGAGTGACGGTGGATGAAAGTCCTTGAGAATCCGTTACAACGAGGGGAACGTAACGTATCTTTCCCTTTTCACGATCTAAGGGGAGCAAAGACCGTAGAATTCCGGATCCTCTGCCTTCGTCGCCATCTTAGATTTTAAAATTTTTAATTTTAATTTTATTGATTGAATTTAAGAAACAATTTAACTTCTTTAAATGTCTAAAGACTATAAAGAACCCTTTCCCTTCATCGGAGGAAGATTTTATCCAGTTCGAGAGAGAGAGAGAGAGAGAGAGAGAGAGAGAGAGTCAAATTATGTTGGGTAGGCGAAGTTAAGCCGTTAGGCTAGAAGTTAAATTAGGTCAAGTTAGGTTAGGTGAAGTTAGATCAGGTAAAGTTACGTTAGTTTGTAGTTATAAGGAGTTGACTAACGTGAGAGAGATCTAAAATCGAGTCTTGAAACTGCTAATTTTTTGGGGGTTGGACGAAATGTTTCTAGTTTGAATTAAAGCGTCATGTTCACTGCTTTCCACAATGGAGCGTGGATTGTATTACGAGTTATATTGAGCTGAAATTACGAAGTTGTTACAGTCGATGTAAAATGCTACCGATCTACTGTAAATGGGGTAGCGTACTTTTTTTTATTTTAACTAAGCTGGTTTCTATATGCATCTTATCCATTATGTTGTTAGGTATTACATAAAAAAATATAGAAACTCTCTGTAAAATGTAATTTAAAGAATAAGCTAATTGAACGAAAGTAAAAACTTTGTGAATTTCTCAACCAAATTAAAATTTCTGATTTACAACTGACGAGTGATGAGCTTACTTTGGTTAAAAGTAACTGCGAAAGATTCCTTGATGTCCGAATGAGCTTTACTGTCCATGTAGATTTCAAATGGAGGTCCGTGGCCTAATGTCCAGTCGTCTTTATCATCGAGAATTAACTCTCCCAAGACTTCAGGACCTTTGTTCTCCTGCAGAAGAACCGTGGGAGGACTTTTAATCAAAGGCGCGTTGTCATTGACGTCTGTGACATTAATAAGAAGGGAGGACGTTGCTGAACGTTGAGGAACACCTTCGTCAGTAGCGATGATTTGAACGTCATGACTGTTACAAGTTTCCCTGTCTAAAGGGCGTCTCAGGCGTATCTGACCAGTTGAATCAATAGCAAAATTCTCGAGGGGATCAGAGGCGGGATCGATGCTGTAGAAAATTCTACTCATTCCTCCCTGAAATCGATGAAGGGAAGAATATTCGGTGTTATAAAGAAGCGTATGTGTTGTTGGTGTACGTTGTTACGTACGCTGGTACGCAGCCGCACGTACGTACTCTTAACTGTCTACCCTTCTCCCATTGCACCAGCTTAAAGGTTCATGCTTTATACGTACAATTTTGGGAAAAAGTTTGGGTAGAAACAAAATTCTAAAAAATATTTAAAAAAAAATACTAATTGGTAATGATTGTATTTTGTTTTTAAAATTTTAACTGTGACCAAAAAAGAATAAAATATACAAAGCTAAATAGAATATTACTAATTAGTAATTTTTGTGCCTTTTAGAAAGGTTTTCAGACGAACTTTTTTCCAGAATGTGCCTTTGCAATTTCATATACTTTACTCCTAAGCATGTTTAGGCAATACCGGATTAACGCATGGGCAAACTGGGCTGAAGCCCACGGGCCCCGAGGCTCAGAGGGGCCCCAAACACCACTCTCCAGTTACTGAATAGTAGAAATTATCCTCATTAATGTTCACTATTATTTATTATTAAATTATTATTTTATTAATATTTTTACTGTACTGAGTTTTATTTATGAAATGGGGTTTAGAAACATTGAAACGTGGGGGCTCATTGAAATTCTCAGCCCAGGGACTCATGATGCTTAATCCGGTCCTTTGCATAAGACCTATACTGAAAATATCCCAAGTCCCCACATTAGCAAAAAATGTGCTTAAATTGCTAAAAATGTGTATTTTCAATTAAAAAAAAAGCATACTGACTACAAATTACAAAAGCTTTCAAAATGTGCAATAATAACAATGGTACTTTTCCAGGTTGGGCGCCCGGTAGTTCAGTGGTTACGATGGTGAACTCCGAGCGACGTGGTGCTGGTTCACTCCCGGTGTTTGACATCGGGTAGAGTTGAGTTGACCGTTTACTCTGTTTCTGCTCTGACTCAGTGATCTTTGGGGCGCAGTTACCCTCACGTAGTATGGAAATGAGCTTATATTAAAGTATTTTTCTCAAAAGTTTACTACAACATGGATGATGATGACGAAAATGTTATAAGATAATTGATTTCGACCTTCAACCAGTAAACAACAAAACATTCAACTGACATTTTATTTTGTCGAAAAATACAAATGAAAGCGCCAAGTTAATCCGTTAATCCTTTATCGCGCAGTGTTACTTTACTGATTTTGTTCTGGCTAACGTCAGACGATTTCATTCAGTCTCGCAAAGACCTCTGTGCAGTAAAGGATTAAGCAAACGTCTCTTAATATTCGAAGACCTATTAAATATTTTTAACTAATGTCTCTTGTCTACTTAGATCAGTGGTTCCCAACCTTCTTTTGCTGCGACCCTAAATTAGCCACCAACAAAACCTCTCTACCCTCAGGCTTATGATAAAATTTAAATATGTATATAAATATTAATTGAATTAAGAAATAGTGAATACAGTGATCCTTCGCGACCCTACTTAAGGACATCCGCGACCCGAGGTTGGGAATCACTGACTTAGACAGTGGCTACCAAACTTTTTCTTCTAAGGCCCCCTTTGTCTATATATCCTCTGACTAATACCATAATTGTCCAAGTCAATAAATAATTGATGGTTTAAGAAGAATAATGTTTCATTCCAAAGTTGCCAAAATCTGACTTTGGCAATTTTGATATTTGTCTCATGATATTAAGTTTACGAACTCTTTTAATAAATAATTTATATTTAAATTTTAAGTATTAAAATTAGTATTTTATAATAATTTTACGATTTACAGTAATAAATATGAATGTCTTCATTCAATTTTAACAGTTTCTTCAACAAATGATGAAAACGCAATTAATTTGGTATTTTTTGTTTATTAGTATTATTATTATTATTATTATTGTTTACTATTTATAAACATATTTTTACAATTAAAATAACTGAGTAGCTTATATCCCACCGCCTATTTTCCTGGAGAAGGATCCTCGCCTAACTCACGGCGGACACCCGGGGTCCACCTACCCCATTTTGAGAACCGCATGCACTAAAACATGACACATTCAGGACAGCCATAATTATGGATAATGTCAATAGTAAACACCTCACTCGTACGTACTGTCTTGAGTTTACCCCCTTCCTCCCGATGTACGCGAGGGTACAAAATTATTGACTCTTTCTCAGTGTTATATTCGCAAAAGATTTTAACTTTATTTACAAGCGTTATAAATGCTTAATGAATGTCAGTTACCTTGAAGGAAGTTGGCTTAGTTTAATAATAACTTAATATTAGGTTATTAGAATATTTTATTCATGAACATAAAGTTGACTGAGGATTATTAAGGTGTATTCAAATGGAACATATAAGTGAAATGATGCGAAACGATAGTTAATTGCAAGTAACTGAAAATGTCTAAACCATATCTGTACATTACTTGGATAAATAATAATGTATGTGTGTGTGTGTGGTGTGGTGTGTGTGTGTGTGTGTATTAAAACACACACACACACACACACACACACACACACACACACATTTATTAAAAGCCTTAACGTTTCGTCAAAAAAGCTATCGCTGTCATCAAAAGTTAGGAAAGAACATTTACCGACTGTTGAGAAAGGCAGTCGTGTTTCTACTGAAATGTCGAAACTTCTCATAGATATGAAAATTTTTTATGGGTCCTTTTTCTTTTATGTTTTGTCAAGAAATTTTAAGGTTACCATGATTATGTAAACAAATACAGAAGCTACTAAGACAAATAATTATGAGCAGGTCATTGATGTAGCCAATTTAAGATCCCGAATTTGCTATAAAACATGATTAATTAAGTAAAACAAGGTAAAAGTTGGTGTTTGAAAGAGACTCTCACATTATCAACGTCGGTGGCGAACATCTGAGTTAATATAATCCCGCGGGAGTGTCTTCAGACAAAGTGAGGTTCACGAACTGGTTTTGGAATACCGGCGTGTTGTCATTGTCGTCCATCAAATTCACGACGACCCACGAAGAATCTTGATGTAATGGATCGTCCCAGTCGTCCCCCTGAAATGTAATTTTAGATTACATTTTAGCTCAAGTTATAATTCATTAATTATTATATCATATTTTTAATACTATAGACCAGGGGTTCCCAAATTGTGTTCCGCGGAACACTTCTCACGGTTACAAGTGTTCCGCGGAACACCAATTTGGGAACCCCTGCTATAGTATAGACTGAAGTTTACGCAGGAATAGCTGAGTCATTTTTAACGACTGCAAAAAATAAATTACATACGTTTGATGTAATATTTATAAATAAACACGAAAGCGTTTGGTCACTGTAAAGTTTAATTTCCTTATAATAGCGATTAACTTTAAAACCGGAAGTAAACTATGCATAAAAAATGTAAACTGAGTGAAAGTTGCTAATCCCCAAGCGCTTCCGTGTTTAAAACATTATTAATAACGTGAGGAGAACTAAACAACTAAACACGAGTGCGATTGGTCACCCTTTACCGACCTTGTCAGTAACTTGAACTTTGAACTTAAATCCTTCTCTCTGATTGGGGTCCTCATAATCGAGGGGCAGGAGTGTGACCAACGAGCCAGCCTCGGAGTTCTCCGGAAGGACACGGAACCGATCCCATCCGTGACCACTTCCCGGAATCACCTTTCACAATCAAACAAACGGAAAAAACTTTACTCCCACGAAATACGAAGATTAATGCGAGAATATTCAAGGAGAATAATCACGAATTACAGAATACGTAAGAATAAAACGGAACACTGGAATTGAAGAGCAAAATTTCCTATTGATTGAAGTTATACAGATAAAAATTTTAAAAAATCTGATGCTCAAAGTTTTGAAAACATTCGTTCGTGTTGCTACAAAGCTCAGTTGATGATCCTGAATTCATTCTTCAACATATCCTGCAATGAACCTTTAGAATCTTTGAACCTTTAGAACCTTTGAACCTTTAGAACCTTTGAACCTTTAGAACCTTTGAACCTTTAGAAATGCTTACCTTGAAAGAAAGATTATTAGTGATGTCTGGATCTTCAATGGAGAGGAGTGCCAACGATTCGTTAACTTTTGACGACTCGTGAACGAAAATTTCCCATTTTGGTACGACAAACATGGGTGGCGTATCATTCTTGTCTTCAACTTTAACCAAAACCGTTCCAGTACCTGAATATGTTTAAATGTAAACAAAAATTATGTTTTAAGTGTGCTATAATTGAACATCATAATGTCAACATTCTTCTATACATTTCTTAGAGTTATTACAATACAATACACTAAAAACTAAACAACTAAAACTTTAGTTGTTATAAAAAGATGCAAGAAATTCTAAACATATCGTTGTAAAAGTCTTACATATTCACACCCATTTCATCAGAATTGTAAGTAAACGTATATAGGACTACTTATAATAAAGAAAGCAAGTACAATAAACTCTCCATGAATCGCACTAATTGGTGTTTAGGGATATGCATCCAAGTGAGAGAGTGTGGCGAAGTGAGAGACTTTTTCCAGAGTCTATTTTCAAATTGTAAGTTGTAATCAAGAAATAATAAACTAATGAAATACACTAACATAAACGTGTCTACACGACAAAATAGAACAGACTGAATTATATTATGTCCTTACGTAGCAAAAACACATGAAATAAAGTACAGCTACAATAAAATATACACATTATTACATTAGAACTGCACGTAGTTTAAGGTACGGCTTATCGAGGGTGCTGTTTGTTATTATGGAATATTTACTTCATACTGGAAATATCAATACAGAAAAACTCAACTGAATTTTGAATATGTTATGAATCTTATATACGCAAAATCTCGTCAGATCTTTCGTTATTCAAATTCATTCGCTTTATCACATACCTTTTAGCCCTCCACCGTCAGTAGCAACAACTTGAATGGAATAGGATGAAGTTTTCTCTCTATCCAGGCAACAGAGAGCCGTCGCTATTCTGCAGGAGAAAGATGCTGGTAAGTTTAGAGTTTGGAACGCAAAGTTTATAATCTGTAAACTTTGTGCAACTTCGGATGCAGGTTGCATGGCCGTTATTGTCTTTTGAAAAGTTTGATTAATGGTACTTAAAATGACTACTTTAGAGATTCCTCAGAATATTAATAAAATTTAACGGTGCTCTTCCAATATGTGCTCTACCGCGAAAATTTACATTCCAATACGTGATCTACCTTAGATTATTCGGATTAGCAGCAGGTACGTTAGTTAGCCTTATAAGGCTAACTAACGAAAATATCACGACTTAACCTAACCAATCGTCAAGGGCGTGTATAGTTGACCTAACGATTGGTTAGGTTAAGTCATGATATTTTCGTTAGTTAGCCTTATAAGGCTAGTTTCACGGTAGAGCACGTATTGGAATATGGTAGATCACAGTTTCGCGGTAGACCGTAGAGCACATATTGGAAGAGCACCAATTTAACTAATTAGTCGAAAATATTTATTTTTAAAGGCATACCATTAAAAATTTAGGATCACCTGAAGATCAGGGCCCCCAGCCCTCTTTAGTTAGCCTTATAAGGCTAACTAACGAAAATATCACGATTTAACCTAACCAATCGTCAAGGGTGTACAGTTGACCTAACGATTGGTTAGTGAAGTCATGATATTTTCGTTAGTTAACCTTATAAGGCTAACTTATAAGGCCCTGATCTTCAGGTGATCCAAAATTTATTATTTTAAAGACATTTTAGAATTCTATGTTAGCGTGTATATTTTTAAATATGTCGTAAATTTAGTTTTAAATATGTCGTAAAATTATTTTATTTTTTAAATGTCGTAAATTTATTTTATTTTTAAATATGTCGTAAATTTAGTTTTATGTTTAAAAAAACTGAGAAAATGTTTTAAAATAATGAAGGATCGATGCCGTAATTCAAGCTTTTTTTCACCTAAAAAATATATTTTAATTTTTAAAACCAAAATTTATATTAAAAATTTGTTAAAATTCAAATGAAAAGGACGAACATTTAAATCAAAATTACAATTACCTTCCAGTTTCGGAATCAATGTCGAAAATTGGTCTTCCAGAATCCTCATCAATGACATTTTTCTCCAAAGAAAATGTCAAAATGGCATTTGATCCTTCTTGAGGATCGTCGAGGTCAATCGCTTCCACCTGTGTGACCTCCTCACCTGTCGAGCGAAATTAATTGAAGTTTAAATAGCTTCCGAATACGCATTTCCCTCCCGAACCCAAATCGAATGGAAAGATCTCGCGAATAGGATTTATGAAACAGCAACAATAACAGTAAAATTAACTAAGTTTCATTTTCCTCGTTTCAGAAAGAAACCAAATTAATTTAACTTCAGAGTTGAACCTTTGTTATAAAATATGATACTTGCTTCTCCCCATCTACAGTAGAAGACAATTCCTAAACAGAAAAGACAAGTTTCTGTTATAAAGACGTTTACATTGTGCGCTTCACAATCTTAACTTTGTGGTACTGAACTTCGGAGAAGTAGTTGTGAAACGTAGCTTAAGTGTCGCAAAGCAGGGATTGTTCGTGTTCATGGAAAAGACTTCAAAATATTAAGCTTCGTTACTTTTCTAACGAGATTAATTCTTAATAAGTTTCGAAGACATTCACAAGTGCATCGACGAAACGTCAGCATAATATAGGATGGTACTATTACTATTATTATTATTATTATTTAGGGTTACCATACGTCCGGGTTTTCCCGGACGTGTTATGATTTCATTGATTTCAATAATTATAACATTGATTTTTGAGGCCATAACACTTGTTCTTATTTATAGATACTCAATGTAGACGACATGTCTACGTGAGTTGATAGATACTGATACAGATACACCCCGCTCTCCGGAGTGTCCTCTTTTTTGAAAGTTCAAATATGGTAACCCTATTAATAAGAATAATAATAATAATAAAAATAATAATAAATATTAGTACTGTTGCCATTTTAATATTGAATTGTAGACTAACTATACAATGTATACTGTAAAACATGTTTCATTTCTATTGTATAACTATAACACGTGAACAGCAGTTAACATTCTACAGGGTGTTCGAAAAATACCGTCACCCTCTAGGCCTCTACAAACTGTACATATTGTAATACCAATTTTATTTTTGTGTGATTTACTGAATTTATATGCGATTCATTGACATTTTTTTTCTTTTCCAGGTATTAGAGTTGTGTGAACAATGGCAGACCAGTCCATTTACACTCTGGAGGAAAGGATAGTGATGAGCACATGGGCTCATGAAAGGTCACATACTGGCAAAACGATGCATAATATCCAGGATGATTTTAACACAAGATTTAATAAGGCTGCACCACCAAACAAGACGGTATTACGCTGGGAGAAAAAGCTGTTTGAAACTGGCTCCATCAAGGACAGACCACAGTTGGGAAGACCAACAACGCGAACAGAACAATGTGAAGGTGTGATTGCATCGGTGGCTCGTTCACCGAAAAAAATCACTTCGGAAACGATCACAAGAACTCGCAGTCCTCGTGTCCACAATGAGAGATCGCATGACAAAAGATCTCGGCATGAAATCACACCGCCCGTCATTTTTTAATGAACTGGTTTAAACGAGTTCATCTTGTTTTTTAACTCGTAAGAACATTTTCAACACCTATAAATCTTATTGGATCATGTCAAGAATAGCGAACCCAATTTTACCATGTCAAGAATAGCGAACCCAAAAGTTCCCATGTCAAGAATAGCAAACCCAATATAAATATCATGTAAAGGAAAAAGCTAATCTCTATTGAGATTGGTAGTCCTATTATTGTAAAAATACTTATTTTATTTATTTGCATTTATAAATTTGTTTATATAATAAATATTAAAATATTACAATTTCTCTTATGTCACAACTAGCCTAAGACCCACCCTTCGTGCGGGTCGCGGGTAGCAAAAATTAACCAAACTATCACGACTTAACCTAACCAATCGTCAAGGGCGTACAATTAACCTAAAAAAATAAATAAAAAACAATAAATTTTTTTTATTTATTTATTTTTATATATTAAGAGAAGAGGATTCTTTATACTGTACGGCATTGACGATTGGTTAGGTTAAGTCGTGCTAGTTTGGTTAAATAAAAAAAGACTAATATAAAAGCATTTAATACGTCCTTAACTAATTACTTAAAATTGGGAAACATAAACCTATCGTCTGAAGTTATGAAAACGTCCTTGAGGACTTCCCATGTCAAGAATAGCGAACCCAATTTTACCATGTCAAGAATAGCGAACCCAAAAATTCCCTTGTCAAGAATAGCGAACCCTGCAGGTGTTGGGTTCGCTATTCTTGACATGATCTATCTTATTATCGACTATATAATTGTTATAAAGTCCATATAATAAATATTACTCGTCCATGTTCACTCGCGTTAATATCATTCTAATCGGATTTGTCTCTTCACTTGAGTTACTTTATACATAACCGGTATAAATCTGAAAAAACCTGTTGAAAGTTCCATGCGTCGGTCTCTCTTCACAAGAAGGTGAAGCTGGTGGCTCCACTTATATATATATGATGATAATGATGATGATAATGATAATGATAAGCTTTACTGGCAGGATATAAGTCCTATAACATAATCTCATAATCCCATATATATATAAGTATATATGGGATCTGCTACCGCCCATTCGAGATGTTCTGGACCTCTGTCTGATTCACTTTTCTTAAACTTCTGCAACATTTGTGGCCTTTTCTCAAATTTTCAATCTGTTGAACACCACCTCTCCTCCTCTAAACCTCATCTCTTTTCCTCAATGAAACTCAGGTGTCTGGAACGACTGACAGCAACCCCTTTTCTGTACACTCTTACTTTCTCTGTACTCAATTTCACTCCAAAGGTGGATTTTGCGTGTATGTACGCAATGACCTATACCCTCTGGCTACGGCTTACATGCCAGTCTCAAACTAAATACATCCGCGCTGTTAACCTTTCTCCTAATTCTACGGACTATCCAAGATTCTTTGACTACCTCACTTCCAAAGTGGAATACATTCTTTCCCGCTCTCTCTTTGCTGAAATCGCCATTTTAGGAGATTTCAATGTTCACCACCACCGTTGGCTTTCTTCCCATTTCACTGACATCCCTGGTGAACTAGCTTACAACTTTTCTATCCTAAATGACCTAGAGCAGATTGTACAGCACCCAACTCGTATCCAGGGAGATAGAGCCGATATTCTGGATTTATTTCTTACCCTCTCATCCTTCTTCTTACTCTGTGAAACTTTTCTCTCCGTTGGGCTCCTCCGATCGCAATCTTATCTCTGTTTCCTGTCCTATCGCTCCAATTCGGCCTTTGGATCCTCCCAAGAGGAGGCGCCTTTGACACTTCGGCGCAGCTGATTGGGAGGCCCTTAGGCAGTACTTCTGTGATTTCCCATGGAATGATTACTGCTTCCGTGGCTGGGGCCCTTCTGAGTGTGCTGAGAGCATCAAAGAGGTGATTCTCTCGGGCATGAAGGCGCACATTCCATATTCTATTCTTATTACTAATGCAAAAAAAACCTTGGTTTAACTTTACTTGTTCTAATGCTATCCGCAACAAAGAGGAGGCTTTCAGAAGGTACCGTTGCCATCCAACTCGTGACTCTCACTCAGCTTATATTTCTGCCCGGAATCGTGCAAAAACTGTTCTTCGACTCGCCAAAAATTCCTTCATCCGACAAAAATGTGAAAATCTATCCAATTCTAATTCTTCTCGCTCTTTCTGTCTTCTAGCTAAGAACCTCTTCAACAACTTTACTTCCTCTTCTTTCCCTCCTCTTTTCCATTCCGACGGCACAGTTGCCGTCTCTTCTGACAAAGCACTCTTCGCTCAAACTTTCACTTACAATTTAACCCTGGATGATTCCGGTGCTGCTCCTCCATCTCTTCCCTCCTCTGACTTTGTTATATCTGAAATTAGAATCTCTTCTAAAGATGTTCTTTCTGCCTTACCTGGGCTCAACTCTAGGAAGGCGTATGGTCCTGATGGTGTTCCTCCTGTTGTTCATAAGAACTGTGCTTGCTGACATCCTGCCTAGGCAAACTCTTTCGTCTTTGTCTCTCATCTGGTACTTTTCCTTCCTGCTGGAAGTTCGCTTTCATTCAGCTTGTCCCAAAGAAGGGTGACCGCTCTCAACCCTCCAACTATCGTCCAATTGCTTTGATTTCTTGTCTTTCCAAAGTTTTTTAGTCTATCCTTAATAGGAAGATTCTTAAACACCTTTCTTCTCACAATCTTCTTTCAGATCGTCAGTATGGATTCCGCAAGGGACGCTCTACTGGCGATCTTTTTGCATATCTCTCTGACTCTTGGCCTAGTGGGCTGCATCCTCTACCTCCCTATGGAGTGGAGGATCGGTCTGCAACAGTTGGAAGAATGTGTTGCTTTGAGTTAAGAATGCGTTGTTCTTGAGTTAAGAATGTATTACATGGTTTGTAAGCGTTCTTATTTTACTTATTTTCATCTTTTTCTGGCAGAGTGGGCTCTACCTCCCTATGGAGTAGAGGACCGTTCTGCAATCTTTCCTATTCTCTCCGACTATTTTTCTGACTTGTCGGCAGTGGCCGGCGGATGATGATGGTGAGTCTTTTTTCTCTTTTTCTGAATGAATGTTAACCCACGAGTGATAGGTGTTGCTACTTAACCCCTTATTCTCTTCTCTTAACCCCCTCTCTTTCGTTTCTCTCGGGCTAACCTTAGAGTGGATCTTAGGGTCTTTGTTAGCCTTAGCTTCTGTAGATCTGTAGATCCTCCTTTCGGGATTTTTGAATGAAACCCTTGCTTGCGCTAGACATATCAAAAGCTTTTGATAGCGTCTGGCATAAATCTTTAATTTCCAAACTAGCCCTCCTTCGGTTTCTATCCTTCTATCTTTGCCTTCATCTCTAATTTCCTTTCTGACCGATCTATAGCTGCAGTTGCAGATGGCCACTGTTTTTCTCCTAAAGCTATTAACAGTGGTGTTCCTCAGGGTTCTGTCCTGTCACCCACTCTTTTCCTTTTATTTATTAATGATCTTTTAATTCGCACTTCCTGTCCTATTCACTCTTATGCCGATGATTCCACTCTTCACTTCTCCACCCGCTTCCCAAAGCGTCCCTCACAGCAGTCACTTCATGATTCGCGTAGGACGGCTATGGGACGCCTGACCTCTGATCTTTCTGTTATATCTGACTGGGGCAGAGAAAACCTTGTGGCTTTCAATGCCTCAAAAACTCAGTTCCTTCATCTGTCTACTCGTCACAATCTTTTACAAAACTATCCCCTTACCTTCAACAACACACAACTCAATCCTTCCAATTCTCTTAACACTCTTGGCGTTTCCTTTTCTCGTAATCTTTCCTGGAAAGATCACATATACTCTCTTTCTGAAACAGCTTCTAAGAGGTTAGGTTTGCTGTACCGCTTCCAATTCGGACTGATCGGGGACCTTGGTGTAGTGGTTAGCATGTCCGACCGGCAATTGGATGATCCCGGGTTCAATTCCCGGGAGGTGCCTCGTTTTTCATTTGTCCGTTCTTTCTCCTCATCTTGTGCGGACGCTCTTCTACACAAGAGTCGTTCTTTACATTAATTATACTGTGATGTTTGCAGTTAAAAAAAATAAATAAATAAAATAATAAATATACAGGGTGTCCGAGAATTATCTGTACAAGTTTGGCTGTTATTAAAAGTCAACCATGAAGTGTAGAAATTCCAGTGTTGTCCCATTTTACAGAGAATCTCATTAAGTTTTTTCTGATACCAAGTTTTGACAAGTTTTTTAGAAATTCCAGTGTGTCCGAACATTATCTGTACAATTTCATCTTTTAATAAAATTCTTGATAACATACGTAAAATTCTTAAACAAGATTATTTAGAATCTGTATTTTCAAAAGTTTCTTTTATTAAAGTAACGTTGTTACAAACATTCGCTATGTGCACCATCAGTGATTCGCAAAACATCCAATCGATAATCCAAATGTTGCCATGTACGCTGCAGCATATCCACATCAATTCGCTCAATAGCAGCTGTGATTCTTCCTTTTAAATCATCAATGTCTGTCACCCGCGTACATTTCTAAAAAACTTGTCAAAACGTGGTATCAAAAAAACTTAATGAGATTCTCTGTAAAATGGGACAAGACTGGAATTTCTACACTTCATGGTTGACTTTTAATAACAGCCAAAAATTGTACAGATAATTCTCGGACACCCTGTATATATATATATATATATATATATTCACAGTTGGGCAAGAAGTGTATCACTGATACACAAATACTCAGTCTATCAATAGAGAGTGATGAATGGTGTGTCAATGATAAATAATATTTTGATACAAGATACTGCCAGATTGTGTATCAACGATACACATTACCAGATGTTTCCACATTTACGTATTTGATACACGATACAAGACACAGTTGTAGTAAAGATATAGTTTCGCGATACAGTATTAATGATACTGCCATACTGCCCACCTGTTTGTATTAGAGATTTAACCTTTACAATATGTAGAACGCGCAACCTGTTACACTTTTACTTTAGTTATACCTTCTCTTCCGTTTTCTTCCACCGTCGCGTTAACAACGGTTAACGGGAAAAATGGGGCGTTGTCGTTAATGTCTTTAATATTAATAAGAAGGGATGTTTGGGCGTGGTTTTCGCCATCAGTTACGCCCACAGTCAACGCCCACTTAGATCTACCCGTCGGGGCATCTCTGTTAAGTGCCTGCAAGTGAAATTCAAACATTTAAGAGGTTGATTATTTGACACACAAATATATATTTATTTTTCAGTTAGTATACCTTCATTCACTCTCATTCTCTAATTCATAACGTAATGGAAATGCAAAGAAAATGGTCCGTCAAACGATAACTATTATATTTCCTAACAATTTATTGCTTTTATCACTTTTCGTGTTCTGTAAAAAGAGAGAAAATAATATTTTCTGTCATCATTAACTAAACTATTCCTTCATACATTAATTTATTTTATTCCTTTATTATCCATTAAAATATAAGTTTATTGCTCCCTTTCAGTGAATCGTATTAGTATATCGTATTAATTATTAATTAAGTCAGAAATGAGCAACTTTTCTAAAATGAAGCTTTGATTTTTAATTTTGTATCGATTTTATGCCGAATTCAATGTGGCGTTGGCGTTCATGGAGTTCAGAGTAAATATTATATGCTATTGGGTATGTGAGGCGAACTTGCGTTGTTTCTGTTCTCTTCTTTTATGTTAGGTTAGGTTATATAGGTTAGAGTCAGGTGACGTCAATTCTTAATTCTTTTGTTTTAGATAATTATTTCACAAAGTCATTTTAATATTTTTCGAATAACTTTGCTGTAAGTTATCTTCTTTGCATTTTAAATAGGTAAACATAATTACACAATAAAGATAATATTGACTTCCAGAACCGAATGGATTCATGTTTTCTAGATGTAAAGTGAAAAGCTAATTTGAAATACTCGTATAATATGTAATTTAAAATACTGATAAATGAGACATTTTTCATCAGTATAAAGATTTGTCTTCCCGAATCTTGGTGCGGAGGGGTCCTACCCTGGTTTATTTAAGCCACATTCTTAATTTTTTTAATTATATGTTGGCTTGTTTGTTTAAGTGTGGGATTAATGGAAGCCCTACTTTACAGAGAACTGTTCCTGGGGAATGAAAATATTGTGAAATACTGTACAAACAAAAATATATTCTCCCCTTTCTAGACAAATGGGCAACGTCGTGGGCACTTTCGTGGCCAGTGTCGTACCACCGCTTCCCGTTGATCAGCGAAAGTAAGCAACAGTGGGTCTGGGTAGTAGTTGGATGGGAGACTGTCCTCTGCATCCAGATTATGTAGCGACCCATGGTTCGGATCCCACGTTAAGCTGTAGGTCCCCTCCGTTAATGACCTTAGATGTTGCGAAGGAGGTTAAAGAACCCCATCATTACTTATTTTTCAAGGCAAACTAGAGTTAAAAGCAAACTGAAATATCACTAAAACTATCGAAAAACTGATTTCACATTCATTGGCTCGAGATTTAAGGTTATTATTTAACCTATACTCTGCCTCATGTAACTTTAATATTTAATCTATATTTCTACTCGTGTAAATTCACTTTGGTGTTGTGACAAATCTTAACCTCTAATCATCTCAGCTTCTTTCGCACCCATTTTTAACGCCTTAAAAGCACAGACTCACTTTCAAGAGGAAGATCTCGCCGTTAGACGAATTGACGGCAAAATAGGCGTTATCCGGAATTGAGGAAGAACCGGTCTGATTCCAGATATTAAAAGAAGAATTGGAGACCGCTTCTCCCGATAGCGAATACATCAATTTGTTCCTGTCTGTAGCATCGCCGTCACTCGCCGAAACCTTTTCAGCGGAAAAAAAGTAAAAAAAAAAGAAATTACACTTAAGAGGAAGTAAGTGGAAATCACTTGAGTATTAAGGGATGGAGAGTAAGATTCCTTTAATAAATGGAGAACTCGATACGGACGGAATAAAGCTTAATAATGGAATGTAATCTATTCACAAGCGATTCCTCGCGAATGAATGTACAAAAATAAACGATCTCAATCGCGAGGTTTGAAAACCGAAGTTTTGTATTTAGGAAAAAGCGGTCTTACGTTATCTGATTAACTTGACATTCTAGACAAGTTATTATTAGGTTAAATTAAGTTAGATTAGGCTAGGTTAGGTTAGGTTAGATTAGATTTTAGGAGTGTCGAGGTTATTTATGGTCTCGTCGACGAAATAGGTGTAAGTCCATATCCATCAGTGACGCATCAGACAAGAATTTTTATTCCCTCACTGCGTTAATACTATTAATTCGTGCAATTGTAGTAGCTTAAATATGTTTATATTACACACTTAAACGTATAACCCACAATAATAAGCGCTTCTATTGATCATATAAATGTTAGATAATATGTAGGCGAAAATTCTCTCCTGATACGTCATCATTAATGAAATTTTTACTCATGCCTAAATCAAATTTTAATTAAGATGAACTTTCCTTTCCCTAAAAATGGAAAATTATGAATAAATATGGTATTAAATCTAAAATTTCTTTAGCGTCATAAAAAATTATTCTAAGAAATGTAACTGCAAATATATATACTGTATATATATATCTATGTGCAGACTATAATAATAATAGCAATAACAATAACAATAAAATCAATGCAATAAAAATTGGGAAGATTTTTAAGAGGAAATTACTTTTTTTTAAAGTTGAAAAAGATTTAAAATTTTCGTTTTTTAATATCTTTCGTTCGCGAGATTGAAAACACAGATTTGTTTCCATAGTGACACCTGAGATTATCTGTCTAACTATCTCTCTATTTACGCGTTTGTCTGTTTATTTATATGTTTATTTCTATCTACAGTAAATTTTCCGTGGCACCCGTTGCCATTGGTACCTCCTCGGTATGGGCCGCAAGGCCTTTTGAGGTACTTCTTTTCCTTGTAACTCCTTATATATATATATATATATATATATATATATATATATATATACACTCACACACAATTTAAAGAAGCTACGCTTTGCCACTCAATAAAGCTGTGCTAGATGCCGAGTAGCGGAACAAAGGCGATTTTCACAATAACGATATGCATAAGGTTAGGTACTAAAAACTTAATTTAAATGAGGTCAGGTTAGGTTAAGTTGGGTTAAGTTGGGTTATATTATGCCCAGTTAAGTTACGATTGGTTAAGTTAGGTCTAGTTAGGTTAGGTTGGTGATTTTTATTGAAAATCTGAAATGTAGTTTGAAATATGAAATCCATATACTTGCATAAGATCGAATGTCGCCATTATAGAAATCGATCTTGTTCATTTAACGCCAAGACGCATTTATAAGTCGTATTAATTTTTTCACTGAATAACTTTATTTTACCAGAAATCATTACTTTTATCTTAAATCTGACACACTACAGTCGTTTAAAAATATTTAAACCTTGTCACTATAATTTTATAGAGCAATGATGAAAACTTGGTTCCAGTAATTTTTGTTACTAAGCACAATTTTGTATTGGTCGTTAGAAAACTTCTAAAAAGATCGTTTGGAGAGACTCTTCAAGTAAAATTCCAGTATAAAAACTTTATCTCTTTCATTTCAAAGGTTTGTTACGTTACATCAAAAGCATCAGATCTGAATTCAAAATGGAGGAAATCTGCATGGGGTCAAAGGTCAAACGTAACGGTGACGATAAAGGAGTAATTTGCTGCCACGAATTACGTTCCGACGGGGTCATTGTTCATAATATTTGACAATATATCTATAATAATAATAATGAGGCAATACCACACCATAATTGCTTGGGAGTGTAATGGTAATTCGTCAAAATCAACGGGTCTATTTATTCCCAAAACCGTCACGACATTATTTTTATCGACTTTCAAAGAATGGTCAGTAGCCAATACTGTATTGCCAGATTTGGTATTGAATAACCATTACACTCCCAAACAATTACGATGTGGTATAGCGTCAGTGCTATTCCCATTTATGGCCCCTATTTTTATTTTATTTTTTTATGAGGATTTCGAATCGGAGGAGGCTGTTACGGTAAATTGAGAAAAGCAAGTCGTTATGTTCAAGAGATTCTTCTGGCGCCGTTTACAAAACATGAGAAGAGTTTGATTCCAACATGACGGTACCTTAGGGCTTAGCGCACACATTTCAAACTTCAAGGAATGGGTGAACAATCACTTTTCCAACCGTCTCATCTCTCACAATATGAATTTCCGTGCCTTCCCCCCCCCAAGACCCAAATTTCAGGAAATTTCGCTCGTCGATTATTTTCTTTTGGACTATATCAAAGAAAACGTCTTTTGTGAGACATTTCATGAGCTTAAGGACAAAATGACGCTAGTGATTTTAATTGTTTCACGTGACTCTTCAGACAGTAATTGCAAATTCTGCCATGCGGGTATCTATCTATCTATCATATCTATCTATCTATCTATCTATCTATCTAGTGTTCTACTTAGGAAACTATAATTTAAAACTGAAAAAGATCATTATACTGTAAACCAACCGCTTCATAAAAATAGAAACAGCTAATAATCATTTGTACATCCATTGCAGGTAATGATATATAATATTAATTAATTGAAGTTTCTGGAACGCAAATGATAAACTTTGTATTTTCAATTTACTCTGTATTTGATATTGCTCAGACTTGATTAATAATTATTGGAACATGGAACATATTAAATCTCAATATATATTAGTTAATTTTACATAGAGAGAGAGAGAGAGAGAGAGAGAGAGAGAGAGAGAGACCTGTAATATCTTCTTGGGAAGGTGTCTGTCATCTTCTTCCGTTATTTGAGTCTCGTAGGATGGCCGAGCGAATGCGGGTGGGTGATCGTTGACATCTTGTACGTGGACAATCACTCTTCCGAAAGCTCTTTCGGTGCCAAGCGTGGCACTCACTGCCAACTCGTACTTAGAGGGAGAAAATGGTTTTAGCGTTCATTAACTGATAATTTCAAAACAATATTTAATACCTGTTTTAACGCTATCATATCTTTAACTTCAAACCACAAAAATAACCGAGTTATTTGGTGGCATTGTCACAGTTATGCTTTCAGAATTACTAAAAGCGCAAGAATACGCTGTGAATATACCAAACTCAACAGCCAATCAGAAAGCTTCTTATATTTATTTTTGTCACACACCGATAACTTAACCCTTTCACGACTGGCGGAACTTACAGTCCGACCGGAAATAATAATATAAATTGTACTACAAATCAGTGTTTCTGTAAATGTTTCTACAGGTGTCATTTAGCTGTCGGAAAAGGAACCCAAAATGTATGTCATTTCAGTGACTACTTACTAAAATATTTAGCTTTACATAACAATTAAAACTCATACTTTCTAGTTTAAACAAACATATATCCGTTGTTAAAAAGTAAAGCAGCTTTACCAAACTAAAATGATGGCACAAAAGCTGGACGGGAGGTAGTAGCAATGACTGCTTACAGATTTTGTTTATGTTAAACGAATGTTCAAAGATTACCTTCCTACTTCTTGATGTTCATTTGATCCTAGTATTTCCTGCTTTGGTCCTAAAAGTTAAAAATATTTTGGTACATATATTGTTACTCTATTATTATTATTATTATTTCGCGGAGTTTGGGTAACTGTCACTCTTTTAACTTGACGCGATACCTTACGTTGCGTTGCCTTTTCGTGGCCTTCGCCTACGCTAACACTACAAAATCTTTCGTAGGTTTCAGTAATGTCTTTAACAACTTCACTTGATTGCCTTTTATTTCTATTATACTAGAACTAGCTTCACGTTCAGTTTCGTTGGCGCTTCATTGTTTGTAAGTAATATACTGTATATATTATATAATATATTATATATATATTATATATATATATATATATCCAGTTCGACATTGAATGCTCGATTAGGTCAACTGTCTGTCCTTGACGATTGGTTAGGTTCAGTTGTAATATTTTTGTTGTTTAACGAAAATATCATGACTTAACCTAACCAACCGTCAAGGGAGGACAGTTGACCTAACCGGGTATTCAGTTAACCTAATCGGGCATTCAGTAATTTCAATCGAACTGGATTGAATCTCTTAACTGAAATTCTGCCTTTTCGCAAAATGGTCGGCAGGATTATCAGTCATTTTACAAAACGGCCAATATGCCGGTCTGTTTGCAAAGTGGCCTAGCATTTAATGCCACTAAGCAAAAAGGCCGGCTTCTTGGCCCTTTTGCAAAAAGGCCGATTTCGCAAAAAGGACGTAACATATATATAGAGTCGCAATACCATTTTCTATAGATCAGCGAAGTTAAACGACATTGGGTCTGCGTCGTAGCTGGATGGATGATCGTCATTTGGGTTCAAATAATATAGCGCCCCGTGGTTCGGATCCAACGTAGATCTGTAGGTCCCCTCCGTCACATGACCTATGCTGTTACGAAGGAGGTTAAACAACCTCAAAACATCATCATCATCAATTCTGGCCGATATACAGCTGCGGTTGAAGATGGCCACTGTTCTTCTAAAACTATTAACAGTGATGTTCCTGAGGGCTCTGTTCTGTCACCCACTCTTTTTCTTTTATTTATCAATGATCTATTAAGTCATACTTCCTGTCCAAACTACTCCTATGCCGATGATTCCACTCTTCATTTCTCCCTCTCAACAATCACTCCATGATTCGCGTGGGACGGCTATGGTGCACGTGACCTCTGATTTTTCTATCTCTAATTAGTACAGAGTAAACCTTGTGGCTTTCAATGTACCAAAAACTCAGTTTCTTCAGATCTTTACTCATCACAATCTTCCACGCGACTATCCCCTTACCTTCAACAACAAACAACTCAATCATTGCTCTTCTTAATATTCTTTGCGTTTCCTTTTCTCGTGATCTTTCCTGGAGAGTTCACATATACACTCTTTCTAAAACAGCTTCTAAGAGGTTAGTTGTGGTGTATCGGCTCCTCGGTTTCTTTGCCCCCATTCAGTTCCTATCTCTGTACAGGGATTTTGTCCGCCTCTGTATGGAATATGTTTCTCACGTGTGGGGTGGCTCAACCCACACCGTTCTACTTGACCGGATGGACTCAAAGGCTTTTCGTCTCACCAGTTCCCGGCCTTTTACTAACTGTCTTCACTCTCTTTTCGCTGTACGTAGATCATTTTCCCCCTCCCCCGTTTTCTTGAAACTTACAATTATAAGGGTAACGATGTTATTTTTTTCTTTAAATATAACCCTCGTATCATTATTTACAAGTTTTATAATAAATGTGAAGTGGCATTTTTTCAATTTAATTTAATTTTATGGTTTTCAATTATTAATTGCACTTCGACATTATTCGTGTTTAATGAATTTTAACGAAATAGCTATTGCAGTATCATAAATTTTGAGGTAGTTGAGAGTTTGAGACTATTAATTTGATGGCACAGTGCTGATTCTGTAATGTGAAAAGGAAATTTAATATACAGTAATTTCTTTAACTCACACACACATATATATATAATATATATATATATATATATTAATAGAGGAGTTAAGAAAAGATATAATCACATATATATAAAGTTTTGGTGTGTGAAATTGACATCAATGCGATCCTTTTGGGTAAGTTTGTAATTATGTGACAACACCGTCGTATAAATATTAAAAGAAATTAAAGCTCGCTTTGAAATAAGAATTCTCTTTATATACGATACCTTAAAAGACAAGTTGGAAGTTAATGAAGCTGTTCGATTAGGACTTCATCGTCGTGTAGCTCACGTTCCTTTAGATATAGAATGTGACATGCAGCTCGTTGCTACACACACACACACACACACACACACACACGCAGACCTCTCTTTTTCTCTCAGAAACCTCTCCGAATGGACCGAAAGGTTTTTGAAGCTTCCTCCTGTCCTTGTAACTCTCTCTCTCTCTCTCTCTCTCTCTCTCTCTCTCTCTCTCTCTCTCGTAGAACTAATGAGAATGATTCTCAAATTACCGGTATTTATATTTTAACCATCTTTTATATTAATCCTCACTCAGGTTAACTGTATTGATTAAAAAATTTCCATCAAAACCGTACAAAAAGTAGGGATTTGATAATGATGTTTGTTAACTAGCACTAATAATTAATTAGCACATTGTAGGCTAATAATGAGGTGTCTTTTTTCATTTATCATGGATGAGAGATCCTTTGATCATTATATGATACATTACAAGCATGATAACACTGATTATTGCTGATTAATTAACAAAACTAAACTTTTTTTCTGGTTCCTACATAAACATAGCTGATCCTAAATGAATTTTTCACGCTAAGTTCGAATCTGTTTTCAGAATTTTTCTATCACATACTACTGTAGAGGTTTTGAGAAAAATATACTTTTATACAAGAATAAACAATTTATTTTATTGTACAAATACAGGTAAATAGACATAAATAGAAAGCTACCGAAATGATTTAGTCGAATATTTCGCTTGTATGATGTACGAGGAGCTTCTCTTAACAATGACCAACAGTAATCAGCTAACATATTAGGGTTCCATCTGGCCTGGTACCGTTTTTCCAACTTTAAAATATCCTGATGGAAGTGCTCTCCATGCTCATCACTCACAGCTCCCAAATTTTCAGGAAAGAAATCTAAATGGGAGTGGAGGATGTGAATCTTTAAGGACATGCTACACCCCATTGCATGGTATGCTACCAGCATTCTTTTAACTAAATCTTTGTAGTTTAGTGCTTTGTTGTTACCTAAAAAATTGGTCGCGATGGATTTAAAACACTCCCAAGCAGTTTTTTCCTTCTGAAGCTGCATCGAATTCATCATTCATCAATTCTCTTATTTGGGGTCCCACAAATATTCCTTCTTTTATTTTCGCGTCGCTGATTTTGGAGAATTTTCTTTTAATGTATTGAAATCCTCCGCTGTTTCGATCCATACCTTTCACAAAATTTTTTATCAGTCCTAACTTTATATGCAAAGGTGGTAGATAAACATGTTTTTGTTCAACAAGGCTTTTATGCAAAACGTTTTTTTGACCTTCACCTAGTTGTCTAGTTGGCCAATCGCTAACAATGTAATGTTTAGACTTAGCACGGTTGTCCCATTCACATAAGAAACAGCAATATTTCGTATACCCCTGCTGCATTCCCAAAAGAAGAGCTATAACTTTTAGGTCACCACAGATGTTCCAGTTATACTTGTTGTATTCTATACTTTTTAAAGGATATTCCATATTTTCATATAATTCTTTTAGGTGAAATGAATGAGCAATGGGAACTGATGGAAAAATATTCCCATTATGTAAAAGAACAGCTTTCAAACTCAATTTTGATGAAACAATGAACAACCGCCATTCTTCAATTTTGTGTTCGTGTGCAAGTGCTTCCCTCAGGGCATTAACATCATTGCAATGGCAAAGATTTTCTTTCATTGAAAAAAAATGGACAAATTCTTTTTCCCGGTTACGAAACAGACTTATGTTTGTGTTTTTCTCCAAAAGATTCCACCCTTGTGATCTTGAACCAGAAAGGTTTAGATCTCGAACTAGATCATTGAGCTCCGCTTGAGAGAGCATGTGTGGCTCAGTTAGGGTGAAAAGATTGAAATGCGGATCATTAGTAGGACCTACTTCAGCACTTACCTCTTCATCATCATCTTCATCCTCTACAGTATATGTTTCGGGTGGTACTGGGACAGGGAGATCTGGACCATGAGCGACAGGTCTTATTTCCGATGCCAAATTAGGATATAGAATATAGAATGGATTTCTTGTTTTTTGCAGAGAATCCAGATGTTTTAGTCATACAGAAATAGCAGTTATTTAAGTGATCCCGTTGTTCTCTCCAAATCATTGGTATTGCGAAAGACATAGATGAACGAGCACCTTTAATCCACTGTCGGAGACGGTTTGCACATGAAATGCAACAAATATGGGGTGCCCATTGTTTATCTTGATCTCCAACCCTGCATCCGAAATACAAATGATAAGCTTTTTTTTATAAGAGGAGTAAAGCACCTTTTCTGATTTTTAACAGTAAATTCTCCACAAATGTAGCAAAAATTGTCGGCATCATTAACACATCTACGAGACATAGTTAATATTTTTCACAGTTCTTTTTTTACTATTTTTGGTAATCCGTCAATATTCCAAGCACTTATTTCACAATGACCTGTAAAAAATTAAAGTAGCATTAATTAAAGTAACATTATATAGGTAACTATATAAATATATATAATTATATATATATATGTTATACTCTTGAATGGCGTGTGCAGTGAATAATTGAATCAATTCAAGCAATAACTAGGTCGATATGGTATCGACTTAATAGAATCAGCAAGTTTCTTAATTCTAATTTCTTATAATACAAATTTTAGAGTCGTTAGACACGGACTTCCTACAGCCGCCTATCCAATCACAAGATCTCTCAATACAATCTAAGTCCAATACGGATTTGCTTTCCTGCCACAGTCCGAAGACCCGCGAATAACCGCCGCGTATCGACCTTTACTGTCGAAGTTTGGCTAGAATCTGTTGAAGTCTAGTCGGAATCTGCCTTAAGGGCACTGCGCCACCTCTTATATATTAGAAGGAACGGAAGTTTAGCTGCGTCACCAGCGCGAGTGTTTTACGTCACTTGCGTGTGACTTCTGTTTGGAAGGAAGTCACGAGCGAAGCCCGGAGGCGGGAGTATCTCATTATTGGAATCTAAATCCTTTGTGTCACTAAGGCGCGGCTTTACTTCGATAAGGCAGAGTCTTTCGTTTATTTCCTTTTTAAGATGTAACTAGGAGGATCAAGTGTGTCCTCCCTTCTTTGGAACTTATCTATGTCCGACTCTAATAAAGAATATGCAAAAAACGGCAATTGTATGGGATCAATTACCCTTGTACTAATGGGGCGTCGCTAAACTTGAGGGAAATAATATAACATATATGTAGATAAAAAAGTACTATATATATATATATATATATATATATATATATATATATATATATATACCTTACCTTATGTTGTTTCGTGTGTTGGTCTCTCTTCACACGGAGGTCAAGCTGGTGGCCCCGCCTCTAGGTCTGGCCTGGTGGAGGAGCGAGTTGCTTTCTTGCGCTCTCCACCGTACATAGCCAGGCACGCCCGGCTCATCTGGTACTGTCCTGAGCCAGGCATCCAGTCTTTTCTTGAAGACTTCAACTTTGACCCCCGTTACGTTTCTGAGGTCCTTAGGAAGCTGGTTGAAAAGTCTTGGCCCCCTGACAACCAAGCTATTTTCCTTCAGGGTTGAGGAGGTCCCTTGTCGTGCTTTAATTTGGGAACACTACACATTCTGCCTTTCCTATTTTCCAGTGTTGTTTGAATGGTAATTGGGTTTAGTTTTAGGTTTGGTACCAGTTTTTCGATCATTTTCCATATGTAGATTATGATGTACCTCTCTCTTCTTCTTTCCAGTGAGTACAGATTTAGTTTACGTAGTCTTTCCCAGTAGTTGAGTTCTTTGCAGCCATCAATCTTGGCTGTGAAATGCCTTTGCGTTTCTTCTAGTTTATTAGTTTCTTCCTTTTTATATGGGGACGTCAAAACTGAGCAGTATTCAAGTTTTGGTATAATCAGTGTTTTTAGCAGGGGAATCATTACTGTCCTGTCCCTTCTCTTGAACGTTCTTAGAACCTGTCCGGCGACTCTTTTTGCTTTATTTATCGCTATCTGATTTTGTGTTTCGAATTTCGCATCATCTGTCATTATTATCCCGAGATCAATCGCTTTCATGCTTCTCTGAATTTCCTGTCTATCTGGAGCATAATATGCAGTCTGTTTAAGTTCTTCTTTTCTACCATATCTCAAGAGCTGAAATTTCTCGGCGTTGAATGACATGTTGTTGTCTTCTGACCATTTGTATATTTTGTTCGTGTCCCTCTGCAAGGCCTCCACGTCATGTACATCGCTGATTTTTCTGCTGATCTTTGTATCGTCTGCAAAGGATGTTACTATACTATTGCTGTTTACTCCGCTGTCTATGTCTGTTAGCATGATAATGAACAGGAGTGGGGCCAGTACTGTCCCTTGTGGTACTGAGCTGCGTACTTCCGATTCTGATGATGATATACCTTGAATTTTGACGACCTGCAGACGATCACTAAGGAAGTTGTAGATCCATTTTCCCACTTTGCCTGTTATTCCCATGTCTTTAATTTTATGTGCTATTATACCATGGTCACATTTATCGAAAGCTTTAGCAAAATCTGTGTATATAACATCGTAGTTGTCATTGCCTTCCAATGCATCTAGGATATTGTTGTAGTGCTCTATTAGTTGTGATAGGCATGATCTACCTGATCGGAATCCATGCTGATTTTCGTTGAATCTTTCCCGTGTCTCCAGGAAATCATAAATTTTCTCTCTAACTATTCTTTCAAATACTTTGGTGAGGTGGGACGTCAATGACACTGGTCTATAGTTCTTTGCTTGAGATCTGTCCCCTCCTTTATATATAGGGACAATGTTTGCTCTTTTCAAGATGCTCGGTATTTCCCCAGTGTCTAGGGATCTTCTCCATATCCAGTATAAAGGTGTAGCTATTTCATTTTTACAGTTTTTAATCAATAATGCGTTCCAATTGTCCGGACCTGCAGCTGAATGTAGTTTCATTTGTCTATAGCTCTCGCTACATCTTCTGGTGTAAACTCAAAGTCTGTTATATACTCTCCTTGCAATTCCTCTTCAAAGAATGCATTTATGTCAGGTATCGCTTTGTCACTTTTTGGGGTACTGAAAACTGATTCATATTGAGCTCTCAATGTATCAGATATTTCTTTTGGATCGTCGGTTAGTTCATTATTTCCCGTCCTTAAGGGCCCAATAGCGGCGCGCGTTTTTGTTTTCCTTTTTGCATAGCTATAGAAGTATTTTGGATTTTCCTTTATTGCTTCTACCGCCTTTTCCTCTTCCCTCTCTGTATGGTCCTTAATCAGGGCTTGTATTTCCCTATCGATACCCTCCAGTTTTTCTTTTATTATTTTCCTGCCATTATCTCCGCAGTTTCCTAACTTCGCCTCCACTCTCTTTCTTTTGCGGAATAGTCTTCTCTTTTGCCTTTCTAGCCAGCTCCTCTTTCCTTTTGGCTGTGATTTCGGAGCATATTTTTCTAAAATTCTCAGCGTTTTTTCCTCCAAGTTGTTAGCATTTCTTCAGTTGTTTTATTCTCGAAAATTGTTCTCCATTCTATTTGGGCCATGTGCGATCTGATTGCTTCCCAATTTATAGTCTTCGAGTTTAAGTTAAAGGCCCCGAATTTACTTCTTTCCACAATATGTGTATTGTCTTCTAATGCTGCCATCATATTTGTTGATATCTCGATTAAGTTGTGGTCTGAGATAATGGTTGGGGTTATTTTTATATCAGCAATCAAGTTCGTGTTATTCGTGAATACCAGATCCAGGCAGTTATTTTTTCTGGTATTTTCTGTTATCTCCTGTGTCAGCATAAACTCGTTTGTGAGAGCCATCAACATTTTTGCTTGTTCCTGATCTTCTCTTGTGCCCCCCTTGTCCTGGTGAATATATATATTCCTATTCACCTTTTTGTATTTTATAAATGGGAAGTTAAAGTCTCCGCAGATCATTATATTGGGGGATGGAGGGTTTATGGCCTTTATTAGCTTTCTAATGTCATCAATGGCCTCCGAGAATTTTTCGGTTGGGGTGCTTGGAGGTCTATAGATGACTATTACTATCAAGTTTAGTTTTTCTATTTTCACTGCTAGGAGTTCCACATAGCTGTTTGATTTACTTATTATCGTCTCTGTCATATGACCTTCCTGTACATATATAGCACAGCCACCTTTCCGTCTCGTCGTTCTATCCGCTCTTAGTAAGTTGAAGCCCTCTATATTTATCTCTTTCTTATCAATACAATGTTCGCAGTTTTCACAATTTCCTTGGCAATCTTTAAGATGAGTTTCTGTGAGGCATGCGATGTCCGCCCTTGTTTCGTCCATAAATCCTTTCAGGTACGAAACCTTATTGAGTGATTGGTTTGGTCTTATTCCTTGAATATTAGCCAGGACAATTTTTATGTTCTCTGTTTTTCGTTGCCCCTTGTGCATTTCAAGTTCGTTTTCCTTCGATATCGCTTGATTCGTTGCTCTATGATCCTCCGAAAGAGATCCGTTTCCTCCTACTTGTATTGGTAGCTTCTTGCCCGGTAGCGATTTGGCTCGGGGGTTTCCAGCTGTGTCAACTGCATGTGGATGACATTTAGCATTCGTAAGGTGTCTGAGATGTTGAAAAAATTTTCTTGTTCGCTTATTGTGTTCCTATTGTTGTTCCTATTGTTATTTTTATTCCTATTGTCATTTAAACTTTTTCCTTTGTTCGTTGAGTCCGTCGGGAGATGTTGATAGTAGCATTTATTCCCGAATTTGCAGGTTCCGTATTTTGCGTAAGTTCTGCAAATGTCCGGGTGGTAGAATTTACATCCGTCTCCAAATTTACAATGACCATTATTATAGAAGAAATTGCATATTGGGGGATGTTCATATATACATTGTCCTCTTTTAAATCTGCAATTATCTTTTATATAATACCTGCATATAATTCCTTCCCCATATTTACTCTTGGCTTTTGTTTTTTGCTCCTTATTGGGGGACAGTTTTACTTCGTTTACTTGACTGCCCTCTTGTCTTGTCCTATTTGTGCTATTTGTGCTAGTTGTGTTTGTGTCCTTCGTTGCCCTTATGCTGTGTGTTGTCTTTACACTCTTTGTCGCCTGTGTGTTTTCGGCCTCATTTTGTGACGGTATTTGAATTCTTTCTATTTCGCCTTTCTCCGTTTCTTCCGTTTTCCACTGTTCTTTGTTTCCACTTTCCTCTTTCATTCTCTTCTCGTAGTCTCTTTCTGCTTTAAATACCGTAAAAGAGTTTAATTCGGTCAAGCAGTTCTCGCAGAAAAATTTTATCCATTAAACTGCTTTGCGTTCGTTATAAGGGAGATTTTTTCATCTCCCCATTCTAGGCATTTAAAATCAAAAAGTAGCTGACAAAAATCGCACCTGATCGCCTCTGTCTCAGCTGTTGCAGTTTACAGATACCACAGAGTTGCATGTATGCATTAATTTCCATGTTGGTGAAGTGACTCAAAAAGGGGGTATTATGGGAGGTATTGGGTGGGGGATGACTCAAGCTGTGTGAGGGAAAGAATTTTCCGTTACTCCAGGGTAGGGGATGTGGCACGCTGTATACTTCTCACTGATTGGTCCTCTCGACTGTGGCTGCGGGGGATAATGGGGGGATATTTGCGGGCACTTCAAAAAACAAAACTTTCCTCACAAAGAGACTCGGAAAAAAAAAAAACAAATGCTGTATATATTAATTCACTTTGATTTTATACTTTTTTGGTATACGCCGCGATTTTTACTTTTTTAAAAAGAAATACCGCTATGCACTATCAATTAACTCACAATATCGGCACCGTTTAAAACTGATTAACTGCAGGATTTTTACTGTAATATCGCTTTTATTCGGACTTCGATCGAAACACGTGTAACCGCCACAACAGCAAAACACACACACACACATATATATATATACAGGGTGTCCCGTAAGTCTGGACCCATAGGGATTTATAATATATTTTTTATTATGTTATTATTATTATTTTATTTATTATTATTTTTTTTATATTTTTTTATGATTTTTATTTGTGGGGCCACTTGAAAGCCAAAGTGTACGAGGTCAAACTTCAGAACATTTTCACCTTAAAGCACGCATTGTGGAGGAGGCGTGTCAAGAAATTTCTGCGACTGTGATTCAGAAAGTTTTTCGTTTTAATATTTGGAATATACATCCAATACAAGGTTTTTGGTTCCTGAACCAAAAATAGATGGTCCCTATGTATTTTGCACTGAATCCGAATCTGTTTTTACAATTCTTAAATATATTTAACCTTTTCTTCCACTCAAAATATCATTCAAAGCAACATTTTCAATTGAAAACTCTCTATCACTATCACTTTCACTATTTATCAATTCATTATAAATGTAAGAGCTTGTATATATTTTGCACAAGGCAATCTACCTTCTCTTATTGCGACATATTGATGGGCACTGATATAACTTACGGTATGTATGTAGTGTAGTGATGAAAGCCGGTATTGAAAAACCGGTATTTATACCGGTATTAGACAAGAGACACGATACCAATATCGTGATTATCGATACCGGGTTTTCGGTATTGAAGAACTGCCTATTGTCTTTATGTGGGAGCAATCAGCAAATGTCAAGTTAAAAAAAGATTTGTTTTTTATAGGATTTTGTGGCCAATGGAGTAGAAATAATGATTATCTTCATACATAACTTACATATGCAGTATATCTTTGAGGGGCGTCATTAGTGTATGTCACAATTTATCATAATATTTATGTTATTGACGTTATATGATGTGTCCGTTTTTCTGAAAAGGGAAACTATCATCCAGAAACTCTCGCCTTAAACATTTGAAATCCATAAAATTTATTTTAAAGAACCTTGTAGAGAGAACACTCCAACAGCATGGCTCAAAGACTGTCTCAGTAATTTCTATTCTTCAAGGAGACAAAGAGATATTGTGGGTTTAATTAAATATCTTCACAACCCTGAAGTTTTAAAAGTTCAAGAAGAGGAACTATTTTCTATTCCATCTAAACTAGTGCTCAAAAGAACTGCAGAAAGGATTTCTAACAGGCTTTTTTAAGAATGATGAAAATTTAGTTGGTTTCGAGGAAGAAAGCGAAGACCAAGACTTACAAGCATCTAACTACTCAGAGAATGTTACTGAAGACAAGAATGAAGTAGATGAGCCATTGATGTGCGAATACATGAAAGAAATAAAGAAATTAGAAAAGGTACCATTGAGAAGCAATGCAACTAACTTTGATCCTACTAATGAATTGAAGTGTTTCGAAGTTTCTTCACACAAGAAGTGAAAATTTAGAGAAGCTGTACAAGCATTGCTTCCATTAAACCCACTAGTGTAGAATCAGAAAGAGCTTTTTCTGCTGCTGGCTTATTCTGACCAAGCTAAGATCAAATCTCTCTGACAATCATTAGATAGTCTTTGTTTCCTCAAAACTTACTTCCAAAACCAAAATAAGAAATAAATATGCAAAATTGTTAAACTTTTTTTTTTAAAAATTGTTATTTTTCCCTTTTACCTTGGTTATCTGATATACTTAATCATTATAAATAGTCCTTCCTTTTTCCTGCCTTTCCCTAGGAGCTGCTGTTCAAAACTTTTTTCAATCAATGGTATTTTCACTTCGGCGTCGGTGACAGAATTTAAAAAGTAACTTAAGTTTTTATTGTCGTAATGTGGTGAGTACGACAGGTCCTGCAGGCTTGTGGGAGGGTTGGCACTTGGCAGGGTGACACCAAAAAAATCATTATAAATTATTCTCTGCATAACACCGGTATCACACCGGTATCAGTAAAATAAGTGTTCAAATACGGTATTAAAAATTGTCGGTATTATTTCATCCCTAATGTAGTGGTATTCATCACTTCATTGGTGAAAAGATGCCATCAGTCGCAAGATAGAATCAAGGTTGTCATAGGAATGCTAAACTAGCGTAATTCATGAACGGCAATTAGCTTATAGAAATTGCAGTTAATCAATATAACTGAAACTGTCATGTCTCAAAATCTATACGTGACAGAAGAATTCTAAAAACAGATTCGGATTCAGTGCAAACAAATACTAGGAACCATCTATTTTGGTTCAGGAACCAAAAACCTTGTTTTTCAGAGTAATTGTACGATTCTGTATTGCATATTATACCAGAATGAGGTTCACTGCAAACACAGAAGGTATAAAATTCTATTACTTGTTAATGTATTTAATTTCGAATTATGTTTCATATGCATCCTTAGACCTGCTTCACTTGCCTGCAAGCATTCATGCTTTGAGAGAACCCTTGGCAAGCATTCAGAAAACTTTACTTTTTGCCAAACAATGCGACAAACTTTCATTCGGGATATTGGAATAATAGTTTTTTCCATTCTGGAAAGCGATAAATTCCTCACCGGATGAAGTTCAAACATTAGAGAACTAAAACAATACCCTACTTTTTAATTTTTTTTGGGGGGGAGGAAGGGCGACGCTCTCTCGAAAGGTTGGGAAACAAACCCTAATCGATAACAGTTCTTGTTCATGTCTTTTCTGAATCAGGTGCGGTTGACGGTGATTTACAGGAGCTTCGTTTCTCATACGGGCTATAATCCGAAGCTTTTTATGCAGGATTGAGCGCCATTGAGATGGTAAAAAAAATAAATAAAAAAACTCGATGAAAAGGGAAATCTCTCACTGTGGAATGGATAAATGGTATTTTGCATGAATCTAAACACAGAAATACCGGATGAGTGTTTCAGTTCAAGTTAAATAAAATATTAACTTAACATCAACATTTTTTGCAAAAAACTTCACTTTTCCTACTGAAGGTCAAATATGGAAAATAAAACCCCACTCTAATAGACAGAGTTTATTTCCACAACAGTTTTCGACGCCCACCCGGCATCCTCCTCGGGTGGATAAATTTTTGTTATTTTAACATTATAATAAATATGGCAATATGCGGAAAACATATTTTATATATATATATATATATA
>JAJOZX010006252.1:267500-278286 GCA_023014485.1 Bathynomus jamesi | reverse complement strand
AAGTGAAGTACAGTATGCGAGTTTGTGCAAATCTACGTGGCAAACAATAAGAAAACACAGACCTTGGGGAGTATCTGCATAAATATTGCAGGTTTGCGGATGATAAGCCAGGTGAAGACTGGATTTATTCTTTTTTTAAAAAGATACAGACTTTCTTCAAAGAAGGCTTCAACATTAGCGAAGACCAGAAAACAAGCTGCTAGTGACCCAGACATCATTTACGGGTCTCCCTCATCATCATCTGCTGGAACCTCAACTATTTCTGCGCATCTTCTGTTTTAGCAACAATTTCATCTAGTTCTTTCCAACAACTGCTAGCAAGTGCATTCATCCCTGTTCAACTGGTTGATGCGCCCCGAATTTGTCACCAAATTGATCCAGAAGGAAGGGTTATTACAGACACCGAGTTCATGAAGGAAATAGAGGAGAAGGAAAGGAGGAAAGCAGCACCTAAAAGGAAATTCAACAATCTGTAGAAGGTGTTCCTGACACAAACATTCTAAATTATGATGAAACAAACTGCTCTGATGACCCAGGTACTTGGAAAATGCTATTTAAAAGAGGCTATAAGTACCCAGAAAGGAATGTTAACTTCAAAAACGGGGGCATTTCTCTAATGTTTGCTGGCACAGCAAGTGGTGAATTATTGCCCTTGTATGTTGTATACAGAGCAGTAAATATGTGGTACCGTGGTGTGTATAAATGGGATGCTCACTTGTCAACTTACTCGATGAACTGATTCATTCCTTAGCTGGACAGCTGGACATGTATGCAGTTTATTTACTTGCATTTTCTTTATTGTTGTATTCACTATTGCATTTCTTTACCATGCATTTACTGTCAAGTTTTACTGCTATTTTTTAAAAATAAACAGGGGTGAGGTGACCAATTTTTAAAAGAAAAATTATCTCATTACCCTACTCTGTCTCTGGTTGAAGTACTAAGTCTTCAAATTTGAAAAACTGGCAGTCACCCCATTTTACGGTATGAGATGCAAAGGAACTGGTTGGAGGATGTTAGACAGGAAAGGGATCTTGGCATTATAGTTTGTAGTGATCTAAAATTAAGAGGAATGTTAGTTACAAGAGTAAGGAAGTCATCTGTAAATTATATAATTCTTATGTTAGGCCTCATTTAGAATACTGAATTCAAGCTTAGTCCCCTCACCTCAGACATGATATTGATATGCTTGAAGGTGTGCAACATAGGAAAACCAAGCTTATCCCTGACCCAAGAAGATTGGAATACATGGATAGATTAAAGGAACTAGGTATGTTTAGTTTTGAGCAAAGGTGGGCAGGACCGAGTTCCAAAAGGACCGAACTCCAGGAACTCGGTCCTTTTTAGGACCGTGAGCGGGAAAGTCGGTCCTTTTCTCAGTGAGGACCGAAATGAGGAGCGACGGTCCATTTTTAAGCAATTCCGGACGGTCCGGTCCGGACGGTCTTTTTTAGTGATTTTAGTGTGCTTAGTGATTATTTCCTCAAGCCGAAAAGGTCAGGGCTCAGTGACAGCCATTTTGAAATGCTAGTCTTCTTGAAGGGAAACTCAAGCATTTAACTTAATAACTTTTTTTCATCATTTATGTATTGTATTAATTATAATTTACGTTAATAAAATTAAAGATTTCCGGTGTCTTTAATTTCATTTTTCATTTTAATCAAATTTTCACTATATATATATAAGGACCGAGGACCGAGTCGTTCCTAGGTCGTATCTTCAGAAAGGACCGTGACCGGGACCGTCGGTCCAGTTTGAGGCAAGGACCGTGACCGGGACCGTCGGTCCAGTTTGAGGCAAGGACCGGGACCGTCGGTCCTTTTTGATGCCTGGGTGCCCACCTTTGGTTTTGAGAGACGTTGTATGACGGAGATATGATGCAGATGTTCAAAATGTTTTCAGGTTTGGACAATTTAGACGTACGTAACTTTTTCTCATTTGAGACTGATGAGATAACTCATGGGCATAAAAATTAGAAAAACTTGTAGACTTGATCTACAAAAATACTTTTTCAGTCAGAGTAGTAGATATTTGGGTACTCTTTCATTATACCCCCACAATTTCTTCTTTCCCAGTTAAGTCAACTGTACACCCTTGATAATTGGTTAGGTTAAGTCGTGATATTTTCGATAAAACTAACGGATATTTTAACGAAATACTAATGAAAATATCATGACTTAACCTAACCAATTGTCAAGGGCGTACAGTTGACCTAACTGGAAAAGAAGAAATTGCAGGGGTATAATGGAAAAGTACCGATTTTTTGAGTGACTTGCCGTGTGATGTGGTGCACAGTAGCTCATTAGTTAATGTGGTAATTATTCGTTTTGACCTGCGGGCCAATTTGATATGAAAATAGGTTTTTATGGTGTATTTTGGTGTGTGTTATTCAAATCTACCCTTCATTTCTTGAGCAAATGAGCTAACCAAAACCTAACCTATGTCCAGACCAAAAATGGATCAATGAAAGAAAGCCACCCCCAAATGGGTCGGGGGTGGCTTTCTTTCATTGATCTGCAAGTTATTTAGGTTAGGTTAAGTTGTGATATTTTAGTTTAAATGAAAATATCATGACTTAACCTAACCAATCATCAAGGGCATACAGTAATGTAAAAATTAACAATGAATAATCCATATTCATTTTTACATGAGAACCAAAATCGCCTGAGCGAGTTTTGGATAGAATTTCGATTTGTACTTTATTCATTACTGTATTTCTCTAATTCGTCTCCTTTAATGTCTCCCAATAATGACGTCATAAAAGTAACCTAATTCCCTTCACGTTTTCCATAACTTGAATACTGAATCATGTATTTAGTATGTGGATATCTTTCGTATTCAATGTATGGTAAATTCTTTAACATAATAATAAAAACCTTTACACTATACGTCATTATGTAAATGTTGTCCATTCATACATCCATGTCCCTTCTTGACCTTTATCTTTTGTTAATTTTATTAATTATTCACTCAGCTACCTACTGTATTGTCAACCTATTGTGTGACTACCAATATGTGTACAATAGTTTAGGCATTCGTACATGTCAACTGAGGACGTACATAATTACCTCACATGTAAGTACTTTCACATGTATTATTTTTTTATTATTTCTTTTCAAGTGCGTTCACCCCTCGCAAGATATTCATAAATGCTTAGGCAAGTGATCAAATTCGATGATCACAGCATGAATTGAACATCTGAAAACGAAAAATCTCCTCTCGCTCTAATTTCAATTTATAACACATTATCATGCGTTATGTTAAATCATGTGTGTCATGTGTATATATAAATTATCTCGTATGTGCCCATGTACTTTGTGTTGTACTAATAACCATATATAATAACCATATATAAATATAAAACACTAAGAATTGTAAACGACGTAATGTACTTTAACGAAACTTTAATTAAACGATCATAATTTAATATATAATGTAGCAATGTACTTTGGTGAAACTGTAATTAATGATAATAACTTGTAATGTACTTTAAATGGAAGTGTAATTAGACGATACTAAGTGAATATGAACTAATCCATAATTATAATCATAATTGTTGTAAACTCAAAATTACAACGTACTCAATGATGTACTTAGATTGTACTTATGTACTACTACGAAATCATATCGCCTTCAGAAATGTATACTCGGCGAAAATACGATTAGTTTTTTTATTTTTTTATTTTTATTTGGAATCTTTCATCTGATCATGTGTTTAAAAGGGGGGGAAACTTAACCTTCAATTTAGATTATATGTATAAAGCATGTAATTGTAAAAGTCACTCTTCTTCATCACTTCACTTCGATTAGACTTCACTCCCAGAGGAGGGGGCAGAGGGCCCCTTGCCTCCTTAACTTTTTAGATTCCGGCCTGAGCTATGGTCGAAAGAGGTCGAACCTCTATCCCTTGTAAATTCAGAGCACTACCTGTACATTTTTTCGAGAAGTAAAACCCAGTAAAAGAAGGAAGTTTTATTTATCTTTTCCTTCGAGCCGTACGCTCGCCCGAGACCCCAGTCAGTAGAGAAAATGGTTCCCGATAAGTTATAAGAAGAATCGAGGAACTTAAAAGAGAATTTAGTCTTAAATAAAGGAAGAATTAACAGTCTGTCGACTCTATAGTGAGAGAAAAATTAGATTATTATAGAAGAAAAAACTATCGCGAGAAATATCCGTTGCTGCCTCCCAACCAGAACCCCGGTCGACTCCGAACCAACCCAGGGCCATAGACGGAGGGGTTAACAGTAATAATAATGAAGTTTTTACTTACATTCTTTACTTTAGTGATTTTGGGGGTGGCATTGTTTACTTGATCAGTTTTAGGGTGGCATTTTTTACTAGAAACTTTTGGGTGTGGCTTTCTTTCATTGATCCCCAAAAATATATCCACACACACGCTACTGCATTGATCCAGTACCTAACATATACATTTAAAAAAAAATGCTACGTCACAACACAGATCATGTCAGGATTTCCACATGCACCAGTGAACACATTACGCAATTGAAAGTAGTGCTACCTTTGAGATTAATAACTGAAAAACTAAGAATTTGCACAAGAAACAGCCATTATATTCGGAATCAGTGTAAAAAACTGCTTATTTATATGATCCGCAAATAGTTGAAGGCTCCCACACAGTGGTGGTGTGCTAAATAAAGAAGTGAGGGAACGCATTTTGAAAGTGTTACTCAGATGCAGGGGGGACAATGGCGAGCGCGGCGAGCCCATACAGCTGGGGGTCCGGGGGCACTGTAAGCCCCCCGGGAAATCTTTTGAAATCTGACCAATTTCAGGGATATTTTGAGGTCATATGCATTGGATATTAGGATATATTCCAAGGTTGAAGATGCAGTATTTCCAGTGTCATTAGATATATGACATCCAGTACGATAAATAAAAATAGCTAACAACTGGAATGATTAACTAAAAAAAAGTTAACAACTGGTACGCCGTGGTGACTGTTTCACCAGATCTTTATAGGCTAGCATTGCCTCAGTCGAAGCTAAAAGAAATGAAACAGTTAATGATTCTTTCTTATATTTCTTCTAGGGGTGGGAATTAAAATTTCATGACGTTAGAGATTTGTAAGTTCGGATTTATTTGAAATAGTGAGGGAACGCCGTTCCGTCTACCAAAAAAAGTAAGGGAACGCCGTTCCCACGCGTTCCCACAGCACTACACCACTGCTCCCACAAGGGTAAATTGAATATTAACCATTAATTTTAAGAAAAATTTAGGCACTTTCATGAGTGAGAAATATAGTTTGTAAAATTAATATAATTTATATTCTTAGCTTCAGTTAAGTAAGCTACTTTGGTGGTAGTAAATGGGGCACTTTCCTATTTTGGCGTCCCAAATTATTCAACCAACCAAAAATAAACAGCCCGATTAGGTCAACTGTACACCCTTGACGATTGGTTAGGTTAAGTTTGATATTTTCGTTAGTTTAAACGAAAATATCACGACTTAACCTAACCAATTGTCAAGGGTGTACAGTTGACCTAACTGGTTGGTTGAATAATTTGGGATGCCAAAATAGGATATTGCCATAAATGGTTGTATATTAATTAGCTGACTTGAGATTGACATTTTGCAAGATTTTTTTATTATTAAAATGGAGCTCGTGACTTGGATTACCTCGATAGGCCCAGTGGCTTCATGTTTTCCAAATGAAATGTTATGCAACTTCCTGACCAGGAGACATGAGCCCTGTAGGAAAATCTCTAACAGCTTTTTCTGTCTGACTGATAACCTCTCTCAAATCCATTAGGTCCCCATCCAGTGCAATCGAGCAGTTTTGGTCATGCTGATTCTTACGCTTTTTGCTGGCAGTAGTAGTTTTCCAACTTATCACCCATGCCGAACCCTCGCAGAACAAAGCCGGGCCTAGACCAAAAACCTAAGCCCAGCCACCAACCTTAAAATAGAAAAACTGGCAAGGCCTGACAGTGGAGATGCCCAGCACACCACAAATAATGCAAATGGGCAAGAGATAAAATAATAACTGAAAGCTAAACAGCAATAAATACTCGTAAACAAGACAAACGTAATAATATCACTACCAGAGAGCAAAAGTGAATTCGCTGGAGCACAGCCAACACGTCCGATCACCACGAAAGATCACCGAAAGTCCAAGGTCCGAAATTTGACCAATTTTTTGTGTGAAGAATAAAATGTGTGTTGCGTTACTTGCATTAAAAGGACGTGGGTAATTTTAGCATGATAGGTGTCAAAAATATATCATAAAATATATTCTTTTATTTATAAAATACACAAAATTATAAATTTCCACCTCAGTGTTCATAAATAAACTATTCCCTATCCAGTGATATTATATTTATACATATGCGGTGTGTATCAAGAGGACGCCCCCAAACAAGGAATTAACCAAATATACGAGTATTTCTTGCTAGAAACGCAGGTCATGGCATTTATTGCATATTAACGAAGTAAGTGTTTAGATGAGGTTAGGGACATGCTGAAGGCAACGCTTATAGAAACTGCTAGTTCAGTCTTGTGTGCCTAAGTTAATTGGAATGACTTGCCATATGATGTAGTAAATAGTAGCTACTTACTGTAGTTTCAACAAAAATTTGGATGTTTTGATGAATGAAAGAGAGAGTGCGTAGATTGTAAGCAGTGGCGGTCCTAGCTTACATGACGCCCTGGGCGAACCTCACCTTCAGCGCCCCCCCCCCCTGTTCGCCAACACACACACATTCGAATCCCCCCAAAATAAAGGACAGACATAACTCTTTCACAAAATAACTTTTTATTGGACTAATTGTTGGAACTTCAGAACCAAAACAAAGACTCAAATTTCTGAATTTTACAAATCCTTCATCACGTAAATAGAATAACTCACTTAAGAGAATGTAATTATGATACTATGAACAGGAAAATACAAATTAAATTGCACAACTGCCATAAATAAACTAGAGAATCAAATTTCTAAATTGTACAAATGCTCTATCACATAAATAGAATAAGACACTTAAGAGAGGGTAATTATTATGCTACACTTTGAACAAGAAACAAAATAAATTGCACCACAGCACAACTGCCATCTAAAGCCTGACTCTTCTTACCTTCCTTGATGCAAAGTCATGAATTAAATCATCATATGAAATCTGCTCAGCAATTGTATGATTTATACTGATGATGGCCAGACCGGTAAGGCGTTCCTGTGACATAGTTGACCTCAGGTAGGATTTGATGAGCTTCAGCTTTGAAAAGCTCCTCTCTGCTTCAGCAACAGTGACTGGAAGAGTAAGACCAATTCTGAGAGCAGTCCACAAATTTGGATATATTTCAGAGAGCTCCCTTTCATGGATAAATGTCAGCAGTTCAAGCAAGGATATGGTCTTTGATGGCAAGTCAGGCAAGTTCTTCAGCTCCTGTGCAAGCTCTCTGCCATCCAAGTCAGATTGTCCCTTAAAGTGTAGTGTAGTACTAAGGTTCACACATTGTTCTGTCAGCTCCTCAAATGTGAGATTTTGGAAATGTGTCAGCACTCCAAACTTCTCTCCCACAATTTCCAACGTGGAAAATCTTTCCTGAATGGCTGATGTTGCAGCATCAACCACTGCATTGAAAAATGTCACCTCCAGCTTCTTCAAAGCATCAATCAAGGGCTCATCAGATGCTTCATAATATACATTTCACTATTTAACCAAACCCAGAAAAATAACATTACATATGTTAAAGTATGGGCCTTTATTCCCAATAATATTAATCTGGAAGCATTTTGCATTGTTTAGGTCTTTTATGGGAAGGTTTATGGAAAATGCAATAGATGGTTTTTTATTAATAAAAATATATTTATTGATCTTTTATTATTTATTTTATTTTATTTTTTATTTTTATTTATTTCTTTATTTATTTATTCTTATTTTTATTTTTATTTTTTTTGCAGGCGCTCATGCCGCCCCTCTACAAATGCCGCCCTGTGCGGCTGCCCATATTGCCCATATGAGGAACCGCCACTGATTGTAAGGTAAATCTTACTTTTAAGGCCACTCTAATATTATTTTGCAGGTTTATGATGACTTTATTAGAATGTTATACCTAAGTAAAATCATGTGTTTTTATTCAATTCAATTAAACTGATGATGTCTGAATTAAACTGATGAGATGTGATATACTTTGTTATATCAAGGTAATGATATTTTCTTTGATGTAATTAATCCTAATCTGAAGTATAAACAATGCATATAAATGTCCTATGTTTACTATATCTATATTACCATTATTATAACTTGTGTCATTGATTATATATATATATATATATATTGTGTACCATAACTATATTATTGTTACTGTATTTATATTAACAGAACTTTTGTTCAATTAAGTTGATTAAAGCGTAAGAAAAGGGGAGCGTTTCATTTTAATTTAATCAACTATGTTTCAAGATCAGAGGATATGGACAAGTTTCTGAAGCCGGAAAGATATGATGCCGATCCCTCATCCTTAAGTTCGTCTAATCTCTGGAATCACTGGTTCAAGACATTTCAGAACTTTCTGGCTGCGTTACCTTCTGATATTCACACTCAAAAGCTAAGTTTGCTTGAAAACCATGTATTTCCTTTAGGCTATGAGTACATAGTTGATTGTACTACCTATGAAGTTGCTATAAAGTTGCTCAATGAATTTTATATAAAACCTAACAATGAAATATTTGTCAGTCACCTATTAGTCACCCGTCGTTAGGGGATGGGAGAGAGTTCGGACCATTACATGAATGCATATGTATTAAAGCATCTGAGTAAAGACTGTCATTTTCAATCGGTCTCTGCAGATCAATACAGAGATGAGTATATAAGAGATGTTTTTATAAACGGGTTGAATACTCCTTTAATTAGGCAACGATTGCTTGAAAATAAATCTCTCAGTTTACAGATCACTTTTGATCAAGCTCGCAGCCTTGAGTTGGCTCAGATTCAGTTTGATACTTATATCCGTTCTAATGCGCCTCTAAATTCAGTTAGTTGTGAATCTGAAACAATTACAATAGACATGAGGCTAAACAAGGTGCATCCGCGAGCTAAATGTCCTGCAAGAGATAGTTTATGTCATAAATGTGGTATTAAAGGCCATTTTGCCAGAGTTTGTCACTCTAATTCAAAAGCTTCTGCTTCTGTTAATACTTTAGCTTCTCTATCAGGCTCTATTTCTCATTCTTTGAAAGAAGCAACTCTTACTATTTTAGCTAATGGTCTGTCTTTAAAAGCGCTAGTGGATACAGGTAGTACCGAAAATTTTATTGATATAAATCTACAACCAATAAAAAAAATACATGAAAGAGTGAAAAAAATAAAAATGAAAAAAATAAAATTAAAAAAATAAATAAAGTTGTACATCGTCCGGCTATAAAAGGATACATTTCAGGTGAAAACGATGTCAGTGATAATATATGTGTCACACTATTTAGTTCCCAAAGTAGTATGACCGCAAAATGTTCGAGTGCATATGCAATTGCAATGTTGATCATTTGTTGCAAGGTGCCAGCCCCTTTCCCCTGGGGGGTAGGAGTAATGGGGGAGAGGGTGTGTTGGGTAACGGAGTGGTTGGGGGTAATGGGGAGAGGGATGGGGGTAGTGTGGAGGGGGTGGGAGTAATGGGGGAGGGGTGGGGTAATGGGGAGATGGGTGGGGGTAATGGCGTTTTTTTTACTTTTGTCGCTTAGCCTGAAGGCTGCCTGTGCAAAGCGCACAAGCCCTATCCGAATGGTAGGGTGTCGAAGGCACAGCTTGTATTGTAAAATAAAACAAATGGAAGGTATATCCTTGTAAAAGTAAAGTGTCAATGGCTAATACTTCTTATGTAACTAAAGTTGATGGGTTTTGTTGTGTAGATTTGACATTCAAGGATCGTACCTATAAAAATGTTAAGTTATCACTTCTGCTTAATTTATGTACTAATGTTATCCTTGGCCATGATTTTTTTGTCTAGACATGAATCAGTTGAGATACCTTTTGGGGAAGAGAACCTTCCTTAACTGTGTGTAACCTTGCAGCAGCCGAGGTGGAACCTCCGTCTTTATTTAATAATTTAAGTCCTGAATGCAAACCCATTGCTGTGTTAGGTCACGCCGATATTGTCAGGCAGATATGAATTTTATTTCGTCCGAAGTAGATCGCCTTCTTAAGGAAGGCATTATCTAACCCAGTCAAAGTCCCTGGCGAGCACAAGTTTTAGTGGTAGCCAATGAATCTCATGAAAAACGCTTAGTTATTGATAATTATTCTCAAACAGTAAATAGATACACGCAGTTGGACGCTTATCCTCTGCCTAATACGAGTATAAATGAAATGGTGGGCAAAATTGCAAAATATAGTATCTTTAGTACAATAGATCTAAGAGCGCCTATCATTTGATCTCTATTAAGGAGGAGGATAGGCCATACACAAAATGCGTAGCCTGTTTTCAGAGAGGAATCGATGACATAATTTGTAAAGAGGGTTTAAAGGATACTTTTATTTATGTGAATGATATCACTATATGTGGACACGATCAGAAGGAGCATGATGATAATTTGACAAAAATTTTAAATGTTGTTAAAAAGTATAATCTTCATATTAACGAAAATAAGTGTTCTATATCTAAGTCATCTATAAATTTACTAGTTATAGAATAAGTAATGGTTCTTTAAAGCCTGATCCTGAGAGGTTAAAACCACTGCTCGAAATGCCCCCTCCTTATAATGCTAAAGACATGCGCCGAGTAATGGGTATGTTTGCCCACTATTCTAAATGGATCGGAAAATTTTCCGAGAAAGTACGAC